>PVIA01001730.1:0-253849 GCA_004024845.1 Tonatia bakeri | reverse complement strand
CATCAAATGGAGGGTTAGCAACAGGGAAGTAGGAGGAGGAAGGAGGGGGAAAAGATATAGAGAATAAGTAGCATAGACAGTAGGTAGAAAATAGACAGGGGGAGGGTAAGAATAGTATGGGACATGTAGACACTAAAGAACTTATGACACATGGACAGGAACTAAAGGGGGGAATGAGGGTGGGAGGGGATGGGCAGGGTGGTAGGGAGTGAAGGGGGAAAATGGGCCAACTGTGATAGCATAATCAATAAAATAAAGAATTAAAAAAAAAAGACTTCGTTTCTTTTTTGCTCACAGGGCATCTCACCTTAACCTTGCACCCTAACAAAATCCAGCCCAGCTGGATTACAACACTTTTCCCAGTTCCTTGTTCTCTTTAGCTTCAGAGCCTTTGGGCACACTATTCCCTCTGCCTGTTAGACTTCCTTTTTCATCCTTACCTTGCTCCACCAAGGTAATACTTGCTCTTTTGTGCTTTGCCAGGATATACTTCACCTGGAAAGATCTGGCCCCATTGTGGGCAGTTGTCAGGAGTTGATGAGAAAGCCCACAGGGTTTTAAACAGGGAAATGACAAGATCTGACATGTTTTAACACAATCACTCTATGATAAAGAGAACTGAGGTAGTGCAAACACGGAATTGGGGAGAGCAGTTCAAAAGCTTTAGCCATAGTCTGGGAGAGAGGCAATGGTGGCAGTGAAGACAATGAGAAATGGTCAGATGTGGAATATATTTTGAAAATAGAATTGGAATTTCAGACGTATATAGGAGATTGAACCAACACACTTGCTAATAGGTTGGATCTGGACTATGAAAGAAAGCACAGCACTGACCAGTGTGGCTCAGTCTGTTGGGCAGCGTCTCACAAAGCAAAAGTTCTCCTGTTCAGTTCCTGGTGAGGGCACATGCCTAGGTTGTGCATTCAGCCCTTGGTTGGAGTGCACTTGAGAGGCAACCAATACATGTTTCTCTCCCTCTGTTTCTCCCTCCTTTCCCCTCTCTCTGAAAACAAATAAATAAAATCTTTTTCTTTTAAAAAAGCACAGTATCAAGGAAGAAAAGCACCAAAGGCCAGAACAAGGCATCCTCTATTTGTGTTATGAGACGTTCGAGACACAGTCATCGTTTTAAACTGAGACACAACTGTGATTATGGCTTCGAAAATATTTGACTGAAAGAGTTGTTTGTCTTTATGTGTATATGTGGATTGTCCTCGTTTTCTCCAACTATGCGAACCTGCTAAGTGCAGGACATTGTGCTAGGCTCTCTCACAAAAGTTGCATCATTTAACTTTCCCTAAACTTGGAGAAGTAAGAATTTCCGCATTTTACAGAACAGGAACTAAGCTGTAATCTGTAATTTGACTGAGACTGTGAAACCAGAAGGGCCTGAGCTGAGATTTGAAGTCAAACTGGACTCCAAAGCCTGTGCTCCGGTCACACAGTGATTCAAAGGTTCGCAATCAGAATTCCCCAAACTTTTCTCCTCATTATCTGAACACTGTTGACTCTCATGTGTCCTACTTTAGAGCCCAGGGCTGGCAAACAGGACAGCTTTGTTCTGTCTGTGGCCCATCCGCTGACTTGCCTTGTGATTCAGGGCAAGCTTCTTAATTTGATGGTGCCTCAGCACTCCCACATGTTAAGCAGGGCTAGTAATTAGTGATGGAGACAATGCTTTGAAATCTGCAGATGAAAGGACCTGCAGCCTTGAGTGCAAATATTTTTTCTCATGGTGTTTCTTTTTTTCTTTCTTTCTTTTTTTTTTTAATTTGGCTTCTTAGAGCTTCCAGGGCCCTTCATAAGAAAAACAAAGGAAAAGAGAAAGGAAGGAAATAGGGCAAGTGTAAATCTGCATTTGCTTGTTCACAGAAACCAGTGGAATTTCTGGGACATAAATGTAATAATCTCCCTTACTATATAGTACTTAAAAATTTTTACTAATGGATGAATACATTTTATTTAACAACTCATTGAGGTAAGCTTTGCAAAACCACTGAAGCTCTTTAAAAAGGATTTCTATTTTGTTTCTGGCTTCTTAAACCCTAATTATTCTCCAGGAGGAAGAAAAGGAGCTAACAGTTATCTAGTGTCTGCTATATGTCAGGTATCTGGCTAACTGCTTTCACATGAAACCTCATTTAATCATCATAATAGCACTATCAGGCAGGTGCTATTATTACCTTCAGCTTAGAGGAGGAAAACATGGCTTGGTATTGTTCATTGACTTGTCCAAGGTTACAAAACTAGAAAGTTGCAGACTAGACACTAGATCAAGTTGGTCCTTCCCGGCCCTAAATTTAGGCTTTTCCCAGGACACCTGATGCCCTGAAAAATGAGCAATGATGACAGTTTTGAACTGTCCTATCACCGCTGGGTGTGTGGCATTTAAAAATCTCTTACTGCTTATTCTTCTCAGTCCTTGGCACGGGTACAGTTATTTGTGTAGCACAATCGTTATTATTGTGCAGCCTCACATATTCTCTCTGCCCTGGGCAAGCATGAACAATAACGGGCTATATTTATGAAACCAGCAGCTTGGAAGCGTGAGCTCCAGATTACCATTACAATTGTAGTATATTTTTTTTTGTAGCTTAGCACCATTTATATGGAAGTCCTTTTTCAGCCTCATGCAAATAAATTGGTCCTTTGTATATTCAGAGAGCTCCTCATAGTTGGGTTTTTTTTCATAGTGTCAATCAATCATTCTGCATTTCTAAATAGTGACATCACAGATGTGCTGTGTTTATGAAGAGCTGATATCATAGTCACCTCCAAAAGCTGGACAATAAAGAAATAAAAAAAAGTAGCTGTGGTTTCCTTTAATGGTAAGTTGGGAAGGGGGAGTGGGAGTATAGAGTAGGATGGAAAGATGGAATGACGGGCTAATGAAAAAACTGTTCATTACCTAAGTCTTCTCTTTAGATCATCTTGGATTTAGGGTTATTATAAATCCAGAGTCTCGCCCTGGCTGGTGTGGCTCAGTGGATTGAGCGCGGGCTGCGAACCAGGCATCGCAGGTTCAATTTCCAGTCAGGGCACATGCCTGGGTTGCAGGCCATGTCCCCCAGCAACTGCACATTGATGTTTCTCTCTCTTTCTCTTTCTCCCTCCCTTCCCTCTCTAAAAATATAAATAAATAAAATCTTTAAAAAAAAAAATCCAGAGTCTCAACTCCAGCTTTTAATGGTCAGAAGCATCGTTTTATCTGTTCTTGGGGGCAATCAATGTCTGCAGGACACCAGCAACATGCCCTAGTAAAAAGCACATTTAAGTCAGAAGACCTGTATATAATTTCCAGTCTTGTCACCATGAATTTGGACAAATACCTCGTCTATAAAATAAAATTAATAATAGTCCCTATAGTGTTGTTGTGAGGATTAACTAAAATAATGTATATAAAAGCAGCAATTGTTGGTTATCAGTATCCAGATTTGAGTCATCAGACACAACTTTGTTTACCCAGAGAACACCTTTCCCGATGAGAGAGAGAGAAGTATGTCAGCTGTTCAAGGCACTCTTTTCTTATGGCCAATACATCTGCGAAACTGACTTAGCAATTGGAGGGTTGTCTGAGGGATAGAGAGTTAAACGATGAAGTGATATTGGAGAATGGTATCCTCATAGCTACCACTTACTGAATATCTATTCCAGGTCAGTCTCTTTGATAGGACATTTTGCATGATTTCTAACCCTTACACCATCCTTACAAGGTAGATATTATTATCTCCCATGTACACATGAGAAATTTAAGGTGTAGAGACCCAGAGACATTTAAGCCCTTTTTGTCTGCTCCGAAAAGCTCAGTCTTGTTACAATGAATTAAATCATAACATAGCTTCCATCATCTGCATTTTACTCTCCTAAAATAGATTTGGGATATGACCCAGTGCTTTGATGAGATCTGGGACACGCATTTGCAAACTGTCATTGGTGTGTCATTTACAAAAATCCAGTCCCAGAAATTCTAGGCATTTTGGGGAGTCTGGACTATCATTCCCATCCCCCACTAGTGTCAAGTTTTTAAACCAGAACCAGTGAACGGAAGAGGAAGCTAGTGCAAATTACTAGTGGTCCGAAAGGGGGCTTAGGGCAATTCCCACTTAGTAATTTTTACCTATAGTCTTCCCTGGCTGAGGAGTCTAATTATCATTTTTATTATTTTAACCAAGGCCCAAACATGCTCTAAGTGACACTTACTGAAACAAGTCATTCATAAAATATTTGTTCCTTGTTTTCTTAAGTCTAGATCATCTTGGATTTAGGGTTATTATAAATCCAGAGTCTCAACTCCAGCTGAGACTGTGGATTTATAATAATGGGGATAAAATAAGCATCCAAATAATAACTACACATGAGAGTATGCATTCAGTTCAGTTTAACAAATTTGTGTGATGTGTCCATTCAACTCAAGGAGTTGTGCTGGATGCTGTATGTAAAAACATTTATAAACTGTGAAAAGCAATGCTGGATAAATATGTGTTGTTTTTTACTTAATATCAGTCACAAAATAAGTATAGCAATAATTCCTTGTATTTCCTCAACATTTTTCACATTGATTTGCTTATTTTTATATGTGAGAAACTGAGGCTCAAACAGGTTAGATGGTTTGCCTGAGGTCACATAGTAAGTGACTCCAATATTCTCCTTACTGCCCCACATTGCTTTTCTAGGAAACTCTATATACCTGGTACTCCAATCTATTCACTCAAGAGTAATACCTTGTATTTCATTTGATTTGGAGGAGTCATCTTGACTAGCAAGTGAATTTATGCTCCTGATAGCAATTTATTCCATCACTTTCAGATTTCTTAACTAAATTTATATATTTACATCTTTAGGTATTTCTATATATGTTATTTCATTCATCTTGACAGCCACCCTAACGTTGTACAGCTAGAAAATGGTAGAGCTAGCACTGGAACCTGGAGGTTTCTTATGTCCCAGCCCTGTTTATTCGGCTATGCTCCACTGCTTTGGTTATGAGCTGTATAACCTTAGGCAAATCACTTAACCTCTAGGACGGGGGTGTCAAACTCATTTTCATTGGCGGGCCACATCAGCCTCGTGGTTGCCTTCAAATTGGCGGGCCGAAATAATTTTAGGACTGTATAAATGTAACCACTCCTTAACTGTTAAGGAGTTGAAATTACATTCGGCCCTTTGAAGGCAACCACGAGGCTGATGTGGCCCCGGGTGAAAATGAGTTGGACGCCCTGCTCTAGGACCTTCAGTTACCTCACATATAAAGTAGGTATGGTGATTACTACCTTGCAGAGCTGTTGCAAAGCTCAGATGTGATCATGGAAAATAGAAAGTTCAAGTAGAAACATCAGCTGTGGTTATAGCTGATAGGGGTATGAGGGTGGAGTAAATTAAAACTCCCCTTTGCCCCTTCTCTGAGTTAAAAAGAATAACAGCAAAAAGAGGTTAAGGGAGACTTTTCAGTAAGTGGTTGCTCAACAGACCTGCAGACTCACACTTCATGGCTGGACCTTGTGAAAAGAAGTCTGAATGAAGTCAGAAGTCTCTGAAGTCATATCTGGGGTGGTTTGTCTGTGGTTGCAAAAATCTAAAAATTTCAGTGGGGCGAAGTCAGTCCTGGGTCTTCTCATTCAGCTGGCCTTCCTGGTGAGCCACAAAAAACTGCTGTGATAATGGCAACAGGGGTGTGGGCCTGATAGAGTTGTGGTTTATTGTTGTGGGAAGCTGCCATGACTGAGAAAGGATGACCAATTCTGGGTAAAAACATTTATTGAGGGTTACTCTGTGCTAGACTAAACTGTGAGGGGGATGTACTCACGAATTAGCACACTCTCCTCAAGGATTTTACGGTCTAGTGGGGGGTGCAAAAAAGCCCTCAACTAACTAAAAGGACAAAGCAGAGTACAATAAGGAATATATAAGAGCAACTAAGAGGTAGGGTGGGAGTTTCTAAAAGGCTCCTTCAAATAAGTAGCATATAAGCCAAGCCTTTAAATATGAGGGCTTCAAGTAACTGGTTGGTTATTCTAATTGAACATGACATCTTGAGAAAGTGTTAGTTGTGTTATATTTAATACAATAGGAACAAAGATCTTTATTGAGTATATACTACATGCTAGGGTCTGAGGGTATAGAAATATATCAGAAACAGTCCTTGTCATTGAGGAACTCTGTCTAGAGGGGTAGACAGATGTAAACAGTAACTAGGGTGATGACGACTTCATAAGGTAAAGGAAAAAACATTGAAAAGAAGAGGAGAGTGTGTAATTCTGACTTGGTGAAGCCAGCTTTGCGAAGGAGGTGATACTGGTGTCTTGAAAAAGTAGGAGGAGTTTGCCAGGTGTACTATGGGAGGAGTTAGGAGGCAACTGAAGTGGTCACAGGGCTCTTTTAAAATTTTTATTTATATTTATTTTTAACTTTTTTAAATTGATGAGAGAGAGAGAGAGAAAGTAAGAGAGAGTGATGAGGAACATGGAGTTGTTGTTCCATTTATTTATGCATTCATTGGTGGGATGGAATCCACAACCTTGGTGTGTCCAGATGAAGCTCTGACCAAGTGAGCTATGTGGGCAGGGCCCAGCGCTCTTTTATTGAACAATCTACAGTGGCAGGCAGCAAGCAGGCAAGGAAAGTGTTCCCTCCTCCTCCTTCCTAGATGTTGGCTCCTAGAGGGTCTGACTTAAGTCTTCTTTTCAACATCACATCCTAAAGGAGATGGTTAGATGAAAGGTTTTGTAGTCAGATCTGGATCCTATTTAAGTTATTTAATTAGCTGTATGGCCTTAGCTATGGCACTTTTTAAAAATGTTTTGGTTTCCTCATTTGTACAGCTTATGTCTCAGTTCCTTTTTTATACAATTAAAAAGTAAAGCATCTAGCACGGATTTTGATGCGTATATAAAGTACTGTTATTATTTTATATCATTATATGAGTATCATTTAGTCCTCACAAGAAACCTGGATTTTGGGTATAATTTTCCCAATTAAAATTTTAAAAATATATTTATTTTATTTTATAGAAGCAGAAGACCTGCCTGAAGTTCACAGGACAATCCGGAGTTGTCAGTGCCTTCAAAGCCCATTATCCTTAATTTCGTGTACGCTCTGGGTTTTCCCAAGCGGCCCCGCCCTCGGTGTCAGGCTCCAGTCCCGCGGCGCAAACTCCGGCGCCAGGATTTGGGTGCCGCCCCGGCCTGCTCGGGGCGGGCGGGGCCAGGCGGGGCGGGGCGGGGCGGGTGAGAGGAGGGAAGTTGTCGAAGTTAGGGGAGACGCCCGCCTGCCCGCCCCGGCCTTGCCTCTGGCCGCTCCCTCCGCCTTCTCCCCGCCCCAGCCCCCGTCCGCCAGTCCTTCCTTCCCCTCCCGTGCATGATGGAAACACCATGGCTGCGGCGGCCCAGCTCTCCCTGACACAGGTAAAGCCGCCAGCCCATCCGCTGGGCTCGGTCGGCCGGTATTCCCGACCGGCCCCCTCCCCCACCGCCCTCTCTGGTTCACTGACTCGTGCCGTTTCTCCCGGCCCCGGGCGGGGCGGCGGAGAGCTAGAGCGTGCGCGTGTGTGCCAGAGGGAGGGCGCCATCCCGAACTGGCAGCTCTGCTGCGAATGCCCGGACCCCACCTGGGGTCGGTGGGCGCCCTCGGCCCCGCCCCGCGCGGTGCCCCTTTCTGTTCCTCCCCACCCAAACTGAGTTGACCGTGCCCCCAGCCCCGCTCGGCTGGTGCCCGGCCCCTCTCCCTCCACTCAGCTTTCACTCTCGCAAGAAGTTTCCTCCTCTTTAGCCAGTCTGCCCCAGGTGAGCGCCTGTTGAGCTCCTGCTGATCAGCCTCACCCCTGGGTCAGCCCTCCGCCAGGCAAAGCGCTTACCCCAGTTCTAGCTAGTTACCTTCCAGAGCCGGACGTTCACGGCATCTTTTCTCTCTAAACTGGCCTGTTTCCACTGGAGTCCAAGGGAAGGCAACCCTTCCCCAACAGTTTCCTCCAGGGTTCTCTATTTCAAATAAGTCTCATCCTGCCCAAGTACTTACCTATTTAGCGCTCCCTGAATTCAGCCTCTTCCCCTCCTGATCAGGTTTCCTTTTGGGGCAGACCCTCGATTAGTCTTTTCCTGCTCACCTCTGCTTCCATTCCTACCTGGCGGGATTTCATTTGATCGCTGTCCAAGCGGATAACAGGAAAACATCCTTCAACAGATGTGGTAGTTCCATCAATCTTGGGGCTGGGAACCGACCCTAGAGGTTACTCATTCTGGGGGAATCTTCACCAAAAGCGGTTCTCGGAGTCTTTTCCGTTTCTTTTTCCTTCAGAACCCTGCCCTTGTGCTTCCCAGACAACCTCTCAACATCACTCTCTCTAGGATCCTTGTTTCTCCCTTTTTGTACAAGGAAAGGCAGTTTGTAATCTTCCTGTAATGTCCAGGATGATGAGGTGATATGCACTTGTCAATCCCTTCCCACTCCTCTGACCAAAACTTACCCAGTTTCAACTTCTCATCCTGTTCTCTCCACAGCTGGTGGCCAGGTACTTTACCCTGGGCCCACCCCAGCCTTCCTGTTTGCCTTGCAGTATCTTCCGGCCACCTTGTAGTCTCCTTGACCTGAATTTGTCAGTGCTCGTAAGATTTTAACATTGAAATAGAGTATACATTTTGGGTCCAGAGCGTTTTGGCGTGTTCCACCTAGCACTATGATAGATTGGGTGAAAAATATTCTCCCCAGAAACCAGGAACCACATACAAACATGTGTTTTAGGTAAAATAGCTTCAGCTTGCAGAAATTACCAGTCTCTTAAGAAGTCTGTTTATTTCCCAATTTGTTTGGTGTTACTTATCCTATTTTGACAAGCAGGTAATGGGGAAGAATCTTTGGACTGTGGTGATTTAGTTTTGGTGGCAAATCTCTTTGGAAGGGTCCTCCTGAAACTCAAGTTTGAGGAATGGCAACATTGACTTTCGGGTGTTCACTTTTTATGAGTCCAGTTAGTGAGTTGCATTAATAAACAAGGTCCTATTGGCAGGCTGTTGCTCTCTGGTTCTTTTGCCCAATTCTGAGCAGGAGTTTTTCCCCTCTTGAAGATTCTGGTCTCTTGAAAACTTCTATAGATTTACTTCTTAGCTGTGTGCCTACTTTATTCTCTCCCTGGATAATGTTTTTAGTTTACTGTCATTTCTGGAGGTTTTCTTCAGGCTCTGTCAGTTTTATAGGCAGTTAAATAATTAATTGTCCTTGTGTTTGTAAAATATATTTAAATGTTAACGCGTACACAGAATTAATACTGAATTAGGAGTATTATCCTTCAGTCTCATATGAGAGGACATAGATGGTTCATTTGTATTGACAATTCTAATAAGTCAATTTGGAGTGTTTTGATTTTAAGACATTAAGAGGCATTAAGATATTTTGTAAAGGCACACACACAAAAAGAATCTTCTCAAGTGTTAATATACCCTAATGTGTCTCCTTGTTAATCTAAAATTTTGCTAATTTGTGTTTTTTAATTTAATTTAACTGCTTGAGGCAATAAACTGAGATAACAGTGCAACCTGGTTTCACATTCATTATTGATGTGTTTATGTCAACCCCTTCCCCCAACACACACACACACACACACACACACACACACAGAGGCAGAAACAGAGACAGATGAGGACAGACTTAGGTAAACTAGAGGGAGAGGGAGAGAGGGAGAGATCCTCGAGGGCAGGAATGTCTTTTAATTCATCTCTTCTCCCTCAGTGCCCATCTGGATGAAGGTGATTAATAACTTTGTCGTCTGTTTGGCTGAAAATTCTAAAGGGCTCTATGACTGTTACAAAGATTAAACAGATGCTGGAGTTAGTTTCCACCTCTGGTCATGAGAAAATAATGGTTTTGGAGTAGGTTCATTCATTTGACAAATATTTGTTAACTGCCTATCATGTGGTAGGCACTGTGTTGGGATTGTCTTGTTTATAATTTTTTTTGCCTTTATCAATTAAGCAAAACTGACAGAGGAGAATGTGAAAAAATGTTTTAATTTACTCCTTCCTTCCTCTTCCTCTGCCTGCCAACCAACCCTTCAACTCCTCAACCACCAAAATAAATTATCTAAATTATCATACTCCAGCTACCAGAGAAGACAGACTGTTAGAGTAATGAAAGGTTAACTCCAGTCTCAGCTCTGCCAAGCTTGGTTCAATACATGGCATTGAGTTAAGTCTCCCGGCCTCAGTTTTCTTAACTTTAATATTTATTCAATGAATATTTGTTGAGCATTCACTGTGCTAGTAATTATTCTAGGTACTGAGGATATACTGATGAACAAAATAGATAACAATCTTGGCGCTTGGAGACAAAACTCGGAGCTTACATTCTCGTAGGAGAGTTTGAATTAGCTGATCTAAGGACTTTTCCAACTAACAGTCTTTTTATAGTTCATATCCTACGATGTGGAGGTTTTGTGGTGACTTCCCCAGGGTACTTAGTGTTGTGTACATTAGTGTTTTCTAATTTTAGTAGTTTTCACTGGATGTTTAATTTTCTTCTTGTCAATGCGAAGTAAAACTTGAGAAACATCTTGTGATTTTTGCTTATGGTGATAGATTACAAAAAATATATTAATACTTCTCTTCAAAAAATTTTCCAGTTGCCCATTTCTTCCTCAAGACTGTATCCCTAATAATAACAGTAATACTATTAGAATACTATTAGCTTTCCTTTGGGTGTTACCATACGACAGAAATTTAATGTCACTTAATTTAACATTTTACAAATGAGGGAAGTAATTTATGTAAATAGTAAATGGAAGGGCTAAGATTTGAACCAAGGTCTGTAGTACTCCAACAAAAGCTGTTTATTTCACTATACCTCTCTGTGTACTAGATGCTTGGCATGCCCTTATGTATTTTTGATTCTCTTTTTCAGTATTTGCCCTGTTGTCCTAATTAGGTAGTAAACTTGAGATGGTAGACAGGTCTTGTGCCTCTGAATCTTCATTGTCTTTCTTTTTTTTTTTTTAAATCTTTGTTTTTTATTTCCCCCTCAGTTTATCAGCAACTTATTTTGTGGAAGATTTTTTTTTTAAGATTTTTTTAAATTTTTATTTTATTATTTATTTTTAGAGAGGAAAGGGGGGGGGGCGAAGAGAAACATCAATGTGTGGTTGCTGGGGGCCATGGCCTGCAACCTAGGCATGTGCCTTGACTGGGAATCAAACCTGCGATGCCTAGTTCGAAGCCTGCACTCAATCCACTGAGCTACACCCCCCAGGGCTTCATTGTCTTTCACGCTATTTTGACAATACAATTATGGGTGTGTAGTAGTGCTCTTGATGATGATAAAGGTTTTATTTTATTGAAATAGGCATGATATGAGCATGATATGAGTATATGAGATAAGTAATCTTCCAGCAGTTATTTTATGCTGAAGTTTTCTTGTTTTAATTTAGCAAGGATTTTTTTCAAAGAGTTGATCCTGAATATAAGTCTTTTTAAACAAATATTTATTTATTTATTTTAGAGAAAGGGGAAGGGAGGGAGAGAAACATGAATCGGTTGCCTCCCACCTGCACCCTGACCTGGGACCTGGCCTCAACCCAGGCAAGTGCTCTGACCAGGAGTCAATCCTGCGAGCCTTCGCTTTGCAGGCCGATGCCCAACCTACTGAGCCATGCTGGCCAGGTCAAGGATTTTTCTTTTTTAATAATAAAAAGGTCCTTAGAATGAGACTTAAAATAATCTTAGTGTATGGTTTAAAACAATAAATTCTGTAAGAATAATTATTCTTTTAATGCTTTTTTTAAATTGTAAGAGTGATATAACTGCATTATAGAAAATTTGAATATTGGAAAAATCTCCCATAATTTCAGTTTCTGGTATCTATTTTCAATTTTAAAAAATTATGCAGTTGTGCCCTGGCTGGTGTAGCTCAGTAGATTGAGCGCGGGCTGCGAACCAAAGCATCGCAGGTTCGATTCCCAGTCAGGGCACATGCCTGGGTTGCAGGCCACTGCCCCAGCAGCTGCACATTGATGTTTCTCTCTCTCTCTTTCTCCCTCCCTTACCTCTCTAAAAATAAATAAAATCTTAAAAAAAAATAAATGGACTATTAAAAAAAACATTGTTAATTAAAAAAATTATGCAGTTGTGTTAATAAATGTATCACCTCAATGGGGTGATTTAACAATTATGACAATAAATACAGAGCAGAATATGTAAGTGACAATCCAGTATTCTCAGGAAGTCCTTTCTTCTTTGAATGATACTAACTATTCTCAAAAAATGGCTTGAAATGTTCAGCATTTGGGAGGAGTTGTCATAGTTAAAATTAATTAGGAACATTTGGGTTTGTCCAATAGGAGTCTTCCGGGAATAACCTAAGAGTGTATTTCTTTGTTTTCACTCTCTTTGCTGACAGAATGATACCAGACTAACACATAGTAGAAAAAGATTGAGCATCTTTTTTTTTTTTTAAAGATTTATTTAGTTTTACAGAGGGAAGGGAGGGAGAAAGAGAGAGAGAAACATCAGTGTGTGGTTGCCTCTCATTTGGCCCCACCTGGAAATATGGCCAGCAACCCAGGCATGTGCCCTGACTGGGAATTGAACCAGTGACACTTTGGTTCGCAGCCCGCGCTCAACCCACTGAGCTATGCCAGCCAGGGCTAGATTGAGCATCTTTATTTAGCAACAAATCATAGTTGTAATTTCCTCTCTTGCTAATAGTCTGATTTAGAGCTCAGTATAAGATGTTGTACTTGCTTTTCAAGGAATTATAGATGCACTTTATATGTGAGTTTTGGACTTAGTAAAATTGGAACTCTGTTAGGGGTTGGACAGAAAGAGAAAGATACATAACCTGGTTACTTGCAGGAATGAATGAAAAGTTAATCCAGGCAGAGTTCACATCCTGGAATTTCATTTTAAAGTGCTTGAACTCTGATCAAGAAGATAAAATATTGTGCCTTCATTAAAAATTATCTCTATTAGAAGCTTCTAATAATCTGAGAATGTAATTCAAATGCTGTATTACAGTAAAGTGGAAACATTTAAAAATATTTAGATAAACAATTAATCTAGTTAAACATGCATAGAAAAAAAAGACTAGAAGGAAAAAACCCAAGATTTTTTAATAGTATGGGTATAGTCTTTACCTTCTTTTCAGTGGTGAGCATGTATTCCTTCTGTAATCAGCTGACTCAGCATTTCTGTGATAACTTTTTGAAAATCTACTTTTTCAAATTGAAGCCAATAACTATAGATAAAGTAAAACGTCTGTGTTGTAACATTGCATCTGCACTCACATTTCATCTTAAACATCTTCAGGTTTAGAGAAATTGGTCAGAAGAATGATAAAAATAATTGTAATTGGTTTGGAGAATTCATTCAGAGGACTAATTTACAATTTTGTGTTCTGCTTTATAATTTATAATAACCAATAAGCTAGGCTATTATTATCATCATTTCAAATTGGAGAATACTAAGGCTCAGAATTTGAGTTATTTAAGTTTTACAGTCAGTAAATAAAAGAGCTGGTATAAACCCATGTTAAAAAAATTCAAACAGTGCCAGTGAAAGTCTCCTTCCTGTTCTGGGCCCTCAGTCTCCTTAGAGGCAGTCGTTTTTGCCGGTTTCTTGTGTGTATTCCCAGCGACAGTCTGATGAATATGCAAATGTGTATATATTTTTTATGTTTCCTTTGAGTAAGCTGCATATCATTTTGTGGCTCATTATTGTTATTACTAATTCTTTCTTAAGCTTAATTGGTCTACATTGTTCTATACCAACACATACAGCTCTCCCTCATTATTTTCAGAACTTCAGCACTTTCCCTTATCTGAATATACTATAATTTATTTAACTAACCATCTAATGGTAGACATTTATGTTGTCTCCATTCTTCTGTTACTACCAACAATGATCATTCCTTTTCATATCTGTGCCCATGAGTGAGTATGTTTATTAGTTTTAAGTGGGTATAATTTGGGGGCCAAAACATTTTTAATTTGAATAGGTATTGGTAATTTGAATTCAGCAACAGTGTTTGTGTTTTTTTTCAGTTTCATCAACATATTATATTATCAAACTTATCAACCTGATATATAAAAATGACATTGGTTAAAAGTTTGTCTCGTGTTGTGCTTTCCTATCACATAAATGTGAACATTTTAATATTTTGTATAAAAGTAAGATAGAAGTGAAGTATACGACACTTATCTTGGTGACATAAATAGTGTTTTCATGAATTGGAGGTGCAATTAAAAAATAAGGGTTGGAGTTCTTTTAAAAAATTGTTTTTAGCCCTGGCTGGTATGTGACTCAGTGGATTGAGCACTGGCCTGTGAACCAAAGGGTTGCAGTTTGATTCTCAGTCAGGGCACATGCCAGGGTTGCAGTCCTGGTACCCAGCAGGGAGCGTATGAGAAGCAACAACACATTGATGTTTCTCTCTGACTCTCCCTCTCTTTCTCTAACAATAAATAAAATCTTTTTTTTTTTTTTTTTTAAAAAACCCTTGTTTTTATGTGGTGCAAGTATACAGAGAAAAATCAGCCTCACTTCCTCCCCCTTTAGATTGGGGATTTTGTAATGGGAATTTAATGGTACCAGGAGTTTCCCATCTGAAATAATCAAGCTGCTTATTTCTTGTTATGTTTTCAATAAAAATAAGAATTTGGCCAAAAACATTGGGACAAGAACATATTTTTTGGGAAAACTTCTATATAATAATAGGATATTTTTAGATCATGTTTTCTCACCCTTGGCGCCATTGACATTTTGGGCTAGATAATTATTTGGTGTGGGGGGCTGTCTTGTGCATTGTGGGATGTATTGCACCATTCTTATCCACGAGATGCTAGTAGCACTGTCCCCAGTTGGGACAATCAGAAATATCTCCATATACTGCCAGATGTTTCCTGAGAGACAAAATTGCTCCTAGTTGAGAATCACTGATTTAAACTTAGGGATCCATTAAGGCTAATATGAGATACAGGGGTATATGCGTTCCTGGGATAGGGATGGGGGAATAGTTCATTTTCATATTTTTACTCCTAAACCTGCCATGAACCATGAACGACTGTGTATAGATATTGATGTTAAAACAGTTAAATGGTGAGACAACTGGAAATCATGAACTTAATTTTATGTGTGATTTGTCTGCTTTTCTTAGTGGCCTCATTTTAGTTGTGGAACAATTCTATCTAGTGGGCTAAATACTTATTTTTATTTTTTATTATATTGATTATGCTATTACAACTGTCCTGATTTTTCACCCTTGACTCCTCTCCAGCCAGCACCCCCAACTCCCTCAGGCAGCCCCCCTACCATTGTTCATGTCCATGGGTCATGCGTGTAAGTTCTTTAGCTACTCCATTTCCTGTACTGTACTTTACATCCCTGTGGCTATTCTATTATTACCTATTTGTACTTCTTAACCCCCGCACCCCATCATCTTTACCCATTCTCCCCCTCTCCCCTCCCATCTGGCAGCATTCCAGTAACTTCTTTTCTCTTGCTTTTAAGAGGCTTTCTTTATCTTTAACCTTTGACCTTTTAATAAGGGTGCATCTTAGAGTGGGCCTCTTTGCTTGCATCATAATTGGAATTCTCTGTTCTTCCTGGACTTGTATGTCTATTTCCTTCACCAAATTAGGGAAGTTTTCTTTCACTATTCTTTCAGATAGATTTCTAATTTCTTGCTCTTTCTCTTCTTCTGGTACCTGTATGATGTGAATATTGGACCTCTTGAGGTTGTCCCAGAGAGGCTACTGATACTGTCTTCATTTATTTTATTTTATTTTTTAAAAATATATTTTACTGATTATGCTGTTACAGTTGTCCAATTTTTTCCTCCCTTCTATTCCCATCCACCATGCATCCTCCCTCCCACCATTATTCCCCCACCTTAGTTCATGTCCATGAATCATACATAAAAGTTCTTTGGCTTCTGCATTTCCTATACTATTCTTAACCTCTCCCTATCTACTTTGTACCTACCATTTTTGCTTATTCCCTGTACCTCGTCCCCCATTCTCCTGCTCTACCTCCCATTTATAACACTCCATGTGATCTCCTTTTCTGTGATTTTGCTCCTGTTCTAATTGTTTGCTTAGTTTGTTTTTGGTTTTGGTTTTTTAGGTTCAGTTGTTGATAGTTGTGAATTTGTTGTCATTTTACTGTTCATAGTTTTGGCCTTCTTCTTTTTCTTAGATAAGTCCCTTTAACATTTCATATCATAAGGGGTTGGTGATGATGAATTTCTTCAACTATACCTTATCTGGGAAGCACTTTATCTGCCTTTCCATTTTAAATGGTAGCCCTGCTGGGTAGAGTAATCTTGGATGTAGGTCCTTGCCTTTCATGACTTCATATACTTCTTTCCAGCCCCTTCTTGCCTGCAAGGTTTCTTTTCAGAAATCAGCTGATAGTCTTATGGGAACTCCTTTGTAGGTAATCATCTCTTTTCTCTTGCTGCTTTTGAGATTCTCTCCTTACCTTTCATCTTGGGTAATGTAATTATGATGTGCCTTGGTGTGTGCTTCCTTGGGTCCAACTTCTTTGGGACTCTGAGCTTCTGGACTTTTTGGAAGTCTATTTCCTTTGCCGTATTGGGGAAGTTCTCCTTCATTATATTTTCAAATAAGTTTTCAATTTCTTGCTCTTTCTCTTCTCCTTCTGGTACCCCTATGATTCAAATATTGAAACATTTAAAGTTGTACTGGAGGTTCCTAAGCCTCTCCTCATTTTTTTTTTCTTGCAACCATACTCAACTATTTCTATGAGCATCCTGATTACCAGTGTTTTAAACCCTGCATCTGATAGGTTGGCTATCTCTTCATTGCTTAGTGCTGATTCTTCTGGTGCTGATTCCCCTCAGGTGGGTGGTTTGCGTACCTTCTAGTACCCTGTGGGTCTTTCTAACTAATTCTCCTGTGAGACTGGGCGTTACTTCTGCTGCTGCCACAATCCCCACAGGTTTTTACAGTTACAGGTTTTGAGGCTTTATTTCCCTGCCCTGGAACCCTGGGTAGTATGGTCTTTCTTGCTCCCTAGTTGTTCCTCCCGGTTTATCCACACATAAATGTGGGACCCGAGGTCTTCCAGCTATTGCCTGGTCCTCCAGCCACTGCCTTACCTTGAGTCCTCTCTACCTCAGCTGTCTGTCTCTGCTCCTCCTACCAGTCTGGGTGAATGTTTCTTTAACTCCTTCGTTGTCAGACTTCCATACAGTTCGATTTTCTGGCAGTTCTGGTTATTTTTTGTTTTAAAATTCTCTTACCCTTCTTTTGGTTGTGTGAGAAGGCAAAGTGTATCTACCTATGCCTCCATTTTGGTCAGAAGGCTGTCTTCCTTTTTTTTGGATTTTTTTTTTCTTCTTGTTCTAGTTGGTTGTTCTTTGCTTTTTATGTTCCAAATTAAATGAATTGGATTTGGATTAAATGAATCCATTTGGATTAAATGAATTGGAATCAAATCAAATTGATTTGACTTTCGGCTTTATCCATTCTACTGTTGTTTCCCTGTGAATTGTTCTTTATTTCAATTAGTGAATCCTTTGTTTCTGGCGGGATCTTTTTTATGCTGCTGAGGTCCTCACTGAGCTCCCTGAGTATCCTTCTAAACAGTGCTTTGAACTCTGTTGTTTAGCTCTTTTTTTGGAGTTTTGATCTGTTCTTTCATTTGGGCCATGTTTCTTTGTCTCCTTGTTTTGGCAGCCTCCGTATGTGTGTGTGTGTGTGTGTTTAAATATGTATTAGGTAGAGCTTCTTTGACTCCCTGTCTTGTTAGCATGGCCTGATGTAGTAGGTGTCCTGTAAGGTCCAGTGATACAGCCTCCCCTGTCATCTAAGCTGGATATTTGAGGTATACCCTTAAAGTGGACTGAGTACACCTTTCTCTTGTAGCTGAGCCTTGGTTGCTGTTGGCAGGTCAATGGGAGGGATTTACCCAGGCCAGTCAGCTGGAAGGACTGGCTGTGACTACTTACCACCAACCTCCACCCTCCTTGGAGGATCAGCTGTGCAGGGTCAGGGTGGCAGTGCTCCAACGTGGTCTGTAGCTGTCCACTGGGTTTCCTGAGTGGTGCAGGCCAAGGTCAGCCCCCACCTATGTTTTGCCTGGGCATCCTTCTTGAGCTATAAAGCAATGTGAGAAGTCTGCTACTTGTCCTGGTCTTGGAGATTCCCAGGCAAAGCCAAGCTATGACTCTAATCTGGCTGCTACTATGACTTAAGTCAGCCGTTGTTTGATGGGATTTAGGAGCCTAGAAGAGCCATTCTTAATGGAAAAGCAGCTTGGGTGGTCCAGTAAGTTGGGTGGGGTAGAGCCTCTGTGGCTCCCCAAGTTGGGTCACACAGTGTTAGCCCGGTTGATAGAGTCTTAGATCTAGTACCTGTGTTGACACAGATCGGCTCTGTGTCGGGGGAAGGCTCAGCAAAGGGACAATGGCCTCTGCTTGCCTGGACATCAGACACTTCAGTCTCTCCCTGTGTACCATTGGTGCCCTTCAAGCTGCCACCCCAGTGCTGGAGCTTGGAGGCAGCGATTCTGAGTAGGTGAGTCCATGTGTCGATTCCACAAGATGAACTGCTGAGGACTTCAGCCTCCACCCACTCAATCCCCACTGGTTTTTGCACCCAGAAGTTGTGGGGACTTATCTTGCTGGTACTGGAATCCTGGGCTAGGGGGTCTGGTGTGGGTCTGGGATGGCTCTGGGACTCCTCACTCTTGAGATGTCCCTTACGAATTTTTATCCATGTGGGTGTGGGGCCAACCTGTTCCTCATCTGTGCCCCTCCTACCATTCTGGATGGATGTGGTTTCTTCAATTCTGTAGTTGTCAGACTTCCATTCAACTCAATTTCTGACATTCTTGAGTGTTTTGTTCTATATTTTGGTTGTAATTTTGATGTGGTTGTGCGAAGAGGCGACCATGTCTGCCTACATCACCATCGTGAAGTTGGCTAAATATTAATGCAAAGATCCTGGAAGGATAATATTCTTATGCCACTGTTGAGAAGGAAAAAGACTGATATTAAATTCCTGATAAGCAGTAGGTACCTTTGGATGATTTACATATATTATTTTACTTAATCTTCACAGTTTTAACTCCTACAAGTAGGAGTGAATCTTCTGTATTACTTACTCAAGGTTGTTTTAAGTGGTAGATTTGAGATTTGAACCCATTTACATCTATTCTCAAGCTTATTTACCTATGCCGCTTCCTATAAACATTCGTTGAAGATATTTCAGACAAACTTAGGGATGAAAATGAACATTCATATATTACACTTCTCTATTGTTATGCACAAGTAACAGATTATTCAGAGTGGGGTTTATGTGTGTGTGTATACATGTGTGAGTGCCTGTGTGAGTGTGTGAAAGGAGGAGAGGGACAGAAAAGTGGTCAGTATTGGGATAATGGTAACAATAATTATTAGTATTCATTGAGCATTTATGATGTGTCAGGCACAGCTTTCAGTAATGCTTACAACCTGATGAACTTTTCAGTAATCCTTACAACTTGATAACTGGATCATCCTTATTCTTGTTTTACCAAAAGAGAAGACTTAGGCACAGAGGTGAAGTAATTTGTTCAAGGTCAAGCTGCTGCTAAGTAGTAGAGCCAGGATTATAACCCAGGTAGTATAAAGGACTTATAAATTGAATGTCTCTATTGAAAGGCAAAGTAGTTCTGATAGAACCAATTACAGTGCCATCCATGGTTATAACTGAGCAGATGTTCTAAGCTGCAACTTACTATTATGCGAAAATCAATTTATTGCATAGATCACATGCCTAGTAAGTGATTGTTGTAGCAAATTATAGTGGAGGGTTTTTGTAAACATGATAGGAAGGTAGACTTTTGTAAACAGAAGGTAGATTTACATTTTGCAATCTCTAGGAATTTCTAACTCATGAAAACCTAAGCCCGTCTAAGTTAGTGCCCATCATGCCAGTATTTACTTTCAAACTGCTACTCTCTTGGATATGGTGACTTGGACTTGTAGTTCCTTCAGTATTCTGTGACTAAAGATGATACCATGTACAAGAGAAAGGTTCCCTAAGGAACAAAAATTCCCTGTTTTGTTAAATAAAACCTGAAACCACTAGGTCTGAGGATTTCTGATGTTCTGGATATGAACATTGTGGAGAGGGTGAAATGATGGGAGATCTTGGGCTTTGCAGTCAGAATCTTAGGTATAATTCCTTTATTTGATTGTAATATAACAAATTTCTTAGCCTCTGTTTTTTTTTAAATCTGTAAAATGGGGAATAAACCCATATTAGTGGTGAAGATTATATGCAATAATGATTATAAATGTTTGGGATCAGTTTAAATGATAGCAGCTATTAATAGTAATAATAATAACTACCACCGGGTGACAAATATTTGTAATTTGTGGATATTAACTATTTATAGGGCTATTTTTTTGATATATTACACTTTTTTCATGGATCTCTGAAACTAAGGATTATTGGCAGCCTCATTCAATCTTTTCTTGTATAGGTGCAATACAAATATAACTATGCATATACTTAAAAATATAAAACTTATATGTATTTTTAAAAAGATTTTTATTTATCTATTTTGCTTTTAGAGAGGGGAAGGAAGGGAGAAAGAGAGGGAGAGAAACATCAATGTGTGGTTGCCTCTCATGTGCCCTGCACTGGGGACCTGGCCAGCAACCCAGGCACGTGCCCTAGACTGGGGATCGAAACAGTGACCTTTTGGTTTGCAGGACCGTGCTCAATCCACTGAGCTATGCCAGCCAGGGCAAAACTTATATGTAATGAAGGTGCTTCCATTGTTGCTTGTTGATCCTCTTTTATTTCAGAAAATATTTACAGAATGCTTCCTGTGTGTTACCAGTGTGTTAGGCCTTGGCCATACAGAGAGAATACGTCCTAAACTCATGTGCCGAGGTGCCTTTTAGTCTTTTAGGGAGATAAACACTGACTCTAGAGAGGTAAGTGCTATGATAGAGGATGATAGAAGTCAGGCACTGGAGTGCTATGGAATATCCTGTGATTGTGTTGGAACTTTGTAATAAAGCAAGAATTTTAACCTAGACCATAGGACATTAGGAAGGAGTTTCAAGGATAGTCTTTAAAGGAACTGTGAGTCTAAAATAGTATGTAAAATATTCTTAGTATCAAGATTTCTATCCCAGGGACACTGAGAGAAGTTTTATCTAGTGGGGAGAGCACTGGGCTTAGTACACAACAAAGCTAGATTTGAATTCTCCCTCGGTCACTTGTACTCTTTCTGGTTGACTGTGGCAAGTTACTTAAACTTGCAGCTTCCTTTTCCTTATGTATGATGTATGTACCTTGGTGGAATATAGGAGACATCAGTAAATACAAGTGCTGTTATCATTGATACTTATATGCAGAACTCGTAAGTATTATTTAAAAAATTTTTTCATTTAGAAAATTCTTCACTCATTAAAAGAAAACTCATTGATGTGCAGTAAAACAGCAAGAAAAAGCATGGATCATCATTCAACCCATTTTTTAAATTTTAGGTTTTTTACTTAAAAAAAAGTTATTTATTTTTTAAAATTTGATTTACTGATTGATTTTAGAGAGAGAGACAGATGGGGAGAGAGAGAAACTGATTTGTTGTTCCACTTATTCATGCATTCATTGGTTGATTCTTACATGTGCCTTTCCCTGAGTTCAGACCTGCACCTTGGTGTATCAGGAGGAGGCTCTAACCAACTGAGCTATCTGGCCAGGATGTTGCTTTTATTATTTTTTTAATATGGTTGTAACCTCTCTCTCTCTCTCTCTCTCTCTCTCCTTCCTCCTTTCTCTTCCTCCCTACCTCTATTTCTCTTTCTTTCTCCCCTTCCTCTCACACACACATATAAATTTGTATTGTTTTCTTTAACTTAATAGTATAGGTTTTTTCCAGTGTGGTCTTAATACCATTTTTAAGTGTCTTTAGGATATATTCATTGAATAGATACTTTATAGTTTACTTAAGCACTTATGTATACAGATAATTTGTGTATCAATTAATGCTGTTGCAAACAACCTTTGATATACTGCTCACTGAGTTTCTTTTGGTAGGGTTATATGTGGTAGTCAATGACTGAGTTGCCTTTTTATGTCTTTTGAATTTTGAAATTAAACTGGAATGATTTTTGTATAGTTTATAAGATTTTGAATGGCAAAGCAGACAGCAGTAATTTTCTCAGGAGCAATAACGTTTAAAACGCTATTGTGAAGGAACTAAGTTGAGCATATTTAATTTGACTTACAAAGGCCATTTGTAATTTGTAAAGTTCACTTAATATGTTAAATTGGCATTAAAAGTTGTAAGTTTAGAGAAGATTGGATAATTTCAGTTTGCCTACAGTTTTCATCCTTTGGCTGGAATGCTTTCATTCTTAGTCTGTTTTTACATTCTGTTCCGTGTATTTTTTTTCTGGCACTGTTTTATGCAGGGCTTTGTAAGATTTGGGGGGTGGATTCTGCACCATCTGGCCCTCTAGAACAGTTCAAAAACTTAACTCTACTGACTGTACTTTGAGCCAGAGTTGCTTGAAATTGATTTGTCTCTGTACTTGGCAAATTTTTTTCTTCTATACCTCACAGTTCTTTACTACTAATTTCTTCCTTATTTTAGTACTGAAGTTTTTACCAGTGTCAGTGTTCTTAGATTAAGGTGGGCAAGACTTACTTTTTCCTATAACCTCGCCAGAAAAACCCTTATAACAAAAACTTCACAAAGCATTTTATTTTTAAAGATAGTATATAAGTGACACAATTTGTATACTTTTACATGCTTAATAAATATTTAAAATATTTAAAAAGTGAGTATTTTAGGTACTAATTATAATTTTCATCTTGAGCCTAGGAAAAGAAAAACATATTCTGCAAATTATAAATTTAATGAATTAATTTCTAGTACTAGTTTAAAAATACTCCATGTGTCAAGATTAGTGATAATTTTTGACCTATGTCTATGTTTAGAAATATGAGCCATCAAGTAATTTTAAGAAGTACTAGAGGTACTGAATTTATAAAATGTTTAAAAATTGTTTTGATGTTGAGAGACTTACTTTGAACTTCCTACCCTGTTGTTCCTCTAGAACATTTAAAAAAAATAATTAAAAAAGTTTTTGGGAGTATGTTTATTAAAACTGGGGACAGTGAAACAAGGAGGGCAGGATAGGAGAAGCAACAGGAGCCTAGGCAGGGCTGCTCTGGCTCTTTAGAAACATTACAGGAAAGAAATAAGCCTTGGCGGGGTTTCTTTAGCTCACTGGGAAGTCAGAGAAAAGGGGGCCTTGGAGACAGGGTCGGGGGCTAGCCCGGGAGGAGCTGCTACTGCCCAGTGCTTCCTGATTGCAAGCCTCCTGGGGTCCCTTAGAGTTTAGGAGATCCACACCTTGTGGGGAAGAAGGGGGTGAAAGGAAAGTCCCTTGAGGGAGAGCACAATTAAACTTTTAAAACAGCCCTATTGACATATAATCCACATATAATACAATTTATCCATTTAAAATTTGCAGTTCGGTGATCTCTTCATAGATGTGTGCCATCATCAGCACGTTCAATTTTAGAGCATTTGTCACCTCAAAAAGGAAACTTTTCCCCCCGTTTTTATACACACACACACACACACACACACACACACCTATAATTTTGCTCAACAGTGTCTTGTAATGTATAGAGTATATGTTTTATACTTTTGTTAAATTTATTCTTAAGGTTTTAAAAATTTACTCTTAAGCTTTTTGAATGGAATTAGTTTCATTTTTGTATTCATTGCAAGTATATAACAATACAGTTAATTTTGGTATATTGACCTTGTATCCTGCAACTTTGCTGAACTAATTTATTCTAATAGTTTTGGGTTTTTTTAGTGGATTTCTGGAACTTTCTGTGTATGAGATCGTGTCATCTGAGATAGTTTTACATCCTCCTTTCCCATCTGGATGCCTTTTGTTTTTTGTTCTTACTTAATTTCCTTGGTTAGAACCTCTGGTACAATGTGGAATAACAGTGTCTTGAGTGGACACTTGTTCCTAATCTTTGGCAGAAACATGCATATGTATTTTCAGTACTCGGAAGGTATCTAGTTCAGCCATCGATGTTTGGGAAACCTAGTATTATTTGAAAGAGGTTTCATTCATATTTTGGTTATGTAGCTCAAGGAATCTTGAGCATGGTTTTATACCATCAGCATCACCTGACAACTTTTTAGAAATGTAAATTTTTTTTTAAGATTTTATTTATTTTTTAGAAAGGAGAAGGGAGGGAGGAAGAGAGGGAGAGAAACATCAAATGTGTGGTTGCTTCTCACGGGCCCTCTACGGGGACCTGGCCCACAGCCCAGATGTGCGCCCTAGACTGGGAATCAAACTGACGACCCTTTGGTTTGCAGGCTGGCTCTCAGTCTACCTTGCCACACCAGCCAGGGCTAGAAATGTAAATTCTTAGGCCTCACTGCAGTCCTACTCTAAATTATAAATGGAAAGTTCAGTACCATTACCATTTGCTTGGTAAATGTGGTTCATGTTTTTAAGAAACTAATGCTACTTATGAGTAACACATATAGGGTTTTAAGTATATGAAGAATGTAATATTCACAAAGACTGGTTACAGTGGGTATTTCCTTCCTTCCATCATATGTTGAAATAACTCAGAGAGGTTGTTAATTTTCAGTGCTTTTAGGTAGTGGTTAAAAGAATGAGCCCTTGCATTTTACTGTACAGCTTGGAATCTAGTTCTACAACTTATTTACTAGCTGTGTGAATTTGGGCATTTATTTAATACGTGTTTCAGATTCTTCATATGTAAAATGTGAGTAAGTATCTACTTTGTAGAGTTGTGATATTTAGATGATATAAGTGCTGAGAATAGTGCCTGGCCCATAAGTATGTCCTTTAGTAAATATAAATATTTGCTACTATAGTTGTTGACCAAGAACACCCAGCATGGCCCATTTCTCGAATCTTTCTTTTGAATGTGTTTCTTGCTCTGCCTGAATTTCTCTTCCTCTCCTTTGATTCATTCATTTGACAAATACTGAGTACCTACTATCTGCAAAGCATTGGTGTCTGTACTGTTAATACATAGTGAGCAAGACAAAGTCACTGGCCTGCTGGGTTAATACTGTGAGTGAAGGAGACCAACAGAAACAAACAGAACAAATAGATATAAATGTCAGATAGTGATAAAAGCTAGGAAGAACCATAAAGTAGGATAAAGGAAGAGAATGCCATAATTCAGACACAGCTTTTCCTCTTCTGTCTCCCTTAGGTATCTCTGATACCATAGCAACTGTGTTTGTTCCCTCTTGCACTTAT
The DNA here is from genome assembly GCA_004024845.1 of Tonatia bakeri. Classification (NCBI taxonomy): domain Eukaryota; kingdom Metazoa; phylum Chordata; class Mammalia; order Chiroptera; family Phyllostomidae; genus Tonatia; species Tonatia bakeri. Next base: position 228,568 of record PVIA01001730.1, on the reverse strand, counting down.
CACAGTGGTTTGTCATTGTCTGTTTTTCCCATTGTACTCAGTTCTCAATGTCAGGGACTGTAGTTTCTTACTTTAGTATACTCAGTATCTCAGCATACAGATATATAGCACTAGTCCCCTTCATCCACAGGGGATACGTTCCAGTACACCCAGTGGATGCCTGAAGTCATGGATTGTACTGAGCTTACATAGAGCAATTATAACATTATAATATAATAAGTTATGTGAATGTGGTCTCTCTCCCTAAATATTTTATTGCACATACAATATGTATATATTAGACTAAGGGATGATTCACATTCTGGTCAGGCCGGAGCAGGATGGCATGAGAGAATTCATTACTCTTCTTGGAATGACACACAATTTAAACTTAATTTTTTTTTATTTCCAGAATTTTCTATTTATTATTTTTGAATGGTGTTTGACTTTTGGTAACTAAAACTGGAAAATTAAACCATGTCCCCCATGGATAATGGGGGACTGCTGCACAATAAATGTCTAAATGAATGAATAACAAATGAACAAGCACGTGTTTTTGAATATTTAAGAAATGTTTATTTTCATATATTCATTTCCCATTGTAATACATTTGAATTGCCATTCAGCATTTGAAAAGCAAGTTTTTCAACTTTATATTTCCTCAGTGTATTGGTCTCTGTACTTTGTTTCTCCCTGCTGATAATAATAATAAGTACAATTTATCTGAATACTTTCTTATTTGTCTGTTAACCAGCTTAGTGCAGATTTTTATATTTAGCTGTTGTGTATAATTTTTTTTCTTTCTTTTTTCTTCGTTAACACTAAGTTCCAGGAGGGCAAAGAAGTTATCCTATTTATGTCTGTATCAGGAGTGCCTAGCATAGTAATACGTAGTGGATCAGCAATTGTTTGAATAAATAAGTAATATATTTGCATGTTAATATATTGAGTCTTCTGTGGAATCACATATACTATAAAGTGTAATACATATTTGTATTAATATTCCAATAGACCCTGAACTAGGAGAATTAAGCAAAATAGGTCATTTTAAGTATTCTCAGCCCTACTAGCTGTTTTCTCTCATCAACACATCAAGTTTAATGTTCATGTAAGTACTACAGCCAGAGTTGTATTTTCTAAACTATGAATCAGTCCAATAATTATACAGGATACTGCAGTTCAGACTGGTTGAGTCTTATCTCCGTACCCATGCACCAAAATTATACCCTTTTCCAATTTCGTAGTAGAAATTCTTGTTTCTAGTACCTTCTAGGTAGATGTTAAGCAATTACAATTTCTGGTCTAAGTAATTACCTGCAGGGTCTGCATGAGTAATCAGTGGACGATTCCCAGAGCAACTTTTGCATCTTCAAAAAAGAGTAGGCCAAAATGATGAATTGGTGGAGTGTGTATGGCTAAAAGTAACACACTGTTAGCATTTTACTAAACTGAGGATTAAAAAGCAACAGATCTTTTCACTTTAAAGTATAGATAAACCGACAGTATTTTTCCAGCCATAGTTTCTGTCATTTGGCTGAAAAAAGATACTTTTTGTTTCTTGGCTTTTGGATTATTTCCAGGAAAAGACACACTTGAAAGAATGGTTCTTATGAAAATCAGCCAATTTAATACATTAATAGGATAAAGGGGAAAGCCACATGATCATCTCAATTGATGCAGAAAAAGCATTTGAGCCCTGTCTGGCATAGCTCAGTGGATTGAGCGCAGGCTGTGAACCAGAGCATTGCAGGTTCTATTCCCAGTCAGGGCACATGCTTGAGTTGCAGGCCACGGCCCCCAGCAACCGCACATTGATGTTTCTCTCTCTCTCTCTTTTTCTCTCCCTTCCCTCTCTAAAAATAATTAAATAAAATTTTTTAAAAAATCTTAAAAAAAAAAGAGGAGAAGAGACAAATTAAAAAAAAAGAATACAAAGAATACATTGGACAAAATTCAGCATTTTTTTATGATGAAAATACTCCAGCAAGAAAGGGAACCCCATCAACTTGATAAAGGCCATATATGAAAAACCTATACCTAGCATCACACTCAGTGATGAAAGACTGAAAACTTTTACCCTATATTTAGGAGCAAGACAAGGATGTCCACTTTCATCACTTCTATTTGACATATTACTGGAAATTCTAGCATGAACATTTAGGCAAGGAAAAGAAATAAAAGGTATCCAAATTGGAAAGGAAGAATTAAAATTATTTATTTGTAGGTGATATTTTAAAAAATTTATTGTGGTAAAAAATACATAACATGAGATCGATCCTCTTAACAAATTTGTAAACGTATGGTACAGATTTGTTAACTATAAGCACACTATTATACAGTAGATTTCTGGAACTTTTTCATCTTGTATTACTGAAATTGTATATCCAATGAACAGCAACTCTGCATTTCCTCCCTCCCTAGTCCCCTACAACACCATTCTTTTTGCTTCTGTGAGTTTGACAACTTGAGAAATCTCATATAAGTGGAATCATGGAATATGTGTCCTGTGACTGGCTTATTTCACTTAGGATAATGTCATCAGGATTCATTCATGTTGCAGCATATGACAGGGTTTCTTTTTTTATAACTAAACAATATTCCCTTGATATATGTACCACACTTTTTCCCCCATTTATCGTTGATAGACAATTAGATTAGATTGTCTCTACTACTTGACCGTTGTGAATAATGCTTCAGTGAACACGGGAGTACAAATACCTCTCTGAGAACCAGATTGCAGTTCTTTTGTGTAAGCACAGAAGTGGGAATGATGGCTCATATAGTAGTTCTATTTTTAACTTTTTGGGGAGCCACCATGCTTTATGACATTTTTTTCATATGTAGAAAACCCTAAAGATTCCACAAAAACACTGATAGAGCTAATGAACAAGCTTAGTAAAGGTGCAGAATACAAAATCAGCACACAAAAATCAGTTGCATTTTTATACTCTAGCAGTGAACAATTCACAGAAGAATTTTCCATTTATAGCAGTGTTGAAAAGAATAAAATGTCAAAAAGAATAAAATTAGGAGTAAATTTACCCAAGGAAGGCAAAGGACAATGAACACTGCAAAAGCATTGAACATTGCTTTTACTTAATGTTTGATTGTGAAACTAGAAAACAAAAGGTGGATTAGTGTATACAATTGTGGGTTAATAATAACAATGTTATTTAAAATTCTCTTTATTTTGGCCCTGGTTGGTGTGGCTCAGTGCTTGAGTGCTGGCCTGTGAAGCAGAAGGTCGCTGATTTGATTCCCAGTCAGGGCGCATGCCTGAGTTGTGGGCCAGGTCCCCAGTAGGAGGTTCGCGAGAGGCAACCACACACTGATGTTTCTCTCCCTCTCTTTCTCCCTCCCTTCGCCTCTCTAAAAATAAATAAATAAAATCTTAAAAAAAATTCTCTTTATTTTGATACTGTGTTAAATAGAAGCACAACTAAAGGTGTCTTAGAATTGGAAAATACCTCTCTGTTAATAAAAGTTCAAATGATGCAGTGTATATGAAAGTAGTAAGATAATGGTGATGATAATAACATTGATGATGGGGGGGGTACAAACCTAATGATTAAGAGTGAAAGTCTTGCAATCAGGCTTCAGCGATTTGAATACTGGTACCGACACTTAAATAGGTATGGAACTTTGAGTCAGCTACTCAGTATTAATGTCTCATTTTCTTTGTCTGTAAAATGGTTATAAATGTACCTTATCAGATTAAATGGGCTTAATGCAGGGGTGTCAAACTCATTTTCACTCAAGGCCACATCAGTCTTGCAGTTGCCTTCAAAGGGCCGAATGTAATTTCAACTTCTTAACAGTTAAGGAGTAGTTAAATTTATACAGTCCTAAAATTATTTTGGCACTTTGAAGGTAACCACGAGGCTGATGTGGCCTCTGGTGAAAATGAGTTTGACACTCCAGCTTAATGTGTAAAGTGCTGAGGACTAGTACTTGGAGGACAGGAAATGTTCAAGAAGGACTCAATATGTTGTTTGTTATGAAGCTGTAAAACACTATGCATATATATGATTTTAAAATGTAGTTTATTTAAGTTTACTTTATAATTTAACTTGTTTTTCTTTTTCTAATTTTTTCTTCTTTAAAGTATATTTTATTGATTATACTATTACAGTTGTCCCAGTTTTTTTTCCTCCTCTTTGTTCCTCTTCTCCTTGCATCACCCACCCTCACCCTCCAGCGTTGCCCCCTCTCCTCCAGCTGTTCATGTCCATGGATTGTACATAAATTCTTCAGCTTATCCATTTCCTATACTATTCTTAACCTCCCCCTGTCTATTTTGTGCCTGTTTATTCTGCTTCTTGTTCCCTGTAACTTTTCCCCCCATTGCCCCCTTCCCCTCCCAACTGATAACCCTCCATGTGATCTCCATTTCTGTGATTCTTTTCCTGTTCTAGTTGTTGGCTTAGTTTTTGTTTCTGTTTTTTAGGTTCAGTTGTTAATAGTTGTGAGTCTGTTGTCATTTTACTGTTCATAGATTTTGATCTTCTGTTTTTTAGATAATTCCTTTTAACGTTTCATATAATAAGGGCTTGGCGATGATGAACTCCTTTAACTTGACCTTATCTGGGAAGCGCTTTGTCTACCCTTTCATTCTAAATGTTAACTTTACTAGATAGAGTAATCTTGGATGTAGGTCCTTGCCTTTCATGACTTCTGAACACTTCTTTCCAGCCCCTTCTTGCCTGTAAGGTTTCTTTTGAGAAATCAGCTGACAGCTTTATGGGAATTCCTTTATAGGTAACTGTCTCCTTTTCTCTTGCCGCTTTTAAGATTCTCTCCTTTAATCTTGTGTAACTTATTTATGATGTGCCTTGGTGTGCTCCTCCTTGGTTCCAATTTCTTTGGGACCCTCTGGAAGTCTATTTCCTTTGTAAGATTGGGGACATTTTCCTTTATTATTTGTTCAAATAAGTTTTCAATATCTTGCTGTTGTTGTTATTCTTACCCCTATTATTCAGATGTTGGAACATATAAAGTTGTCCCAGAGGCTCCTACGCATCTCCTCATTTTTTTGCATTCTTGTTTCTTCATTCTGTTCTGGTTGAATGCTTATTTTTTCCAAATTGTTGATTTGAGTCCTGATTTCCTTTCCTTCACTGTTGATTCCCTGTGTATTTTCCTGTATTTCACTTTGAGTAGCCTTCATTTCTTCCTTCATTTTGTGACTGAGCTCAATCAGTTCTGTGAGCATCCTGATTACCAGTGTTTAGAACTCTGCATCAGATAGGTTGTCTGTCTCCTCGTCACTTAGTTCTTTTTCTGGAGTTTTCATCTGTTCTTTCATTTGGGCCATAGTTCTTTGTCTCAGTGCACCAGTCTGGTTGAATGTTTCTTCATTCCTTGGTTGTTGGACTTCTATGCAAATGTTTTTCTGGCAGTTCTGGTTGTTCTTTGTTTTAAATTGGTTGTTATTCTTCTTTTGGTTGTGCAAGGAAGTGAAGCGTTTCTGCCTACCCCTCCGTCTTGGCCCCACAAGTCCATCTTTTTATTTTTTAATGGTTGTTTTTTTTAATTGGAAAAGGGCATAAGGGTTATAAATGGTAATTAACTTGCCTTTTTAAAAAGCAGCTCTTCATTGCTGATCTTTGTTACCTGTGAAAATTTTTTTTGTCTCATTTGTGCAAACCTTATATTTTATCTCCTGAATGAGCTACTTTTTCTTTGTCTGTACTAAATTCCAGCATGTTTGTTTACCCTCAATGAGCACAGGTCAACTTCTAATCAATTCTTTTAGTTTTAGGCTATTAATCATCCCACACAATTGGGTGTCAGTGGTAAACTCAAGAATTTGTTCTTGCTCCCCCCTTTTAAGTTACTACATTAATGAACATTCTTTTTTTTAAAGTCTCTTTTATTGGTTATGCTGTTATAGTTCCAGTTTTTTCCCCTTTGTCCCCCACCTGCCGGTACCCCCTTCCATCCAGCAATCCACACCCTCCCTTAGTTCATGTCCATGAGTTGTGCATATAAGTTCTTCGGCTTCTCCCTTTCCTATTCCATTCTTAACACTCCCCTGTCAATTTTGTTTCTCCAGGTTATGCTTCTTGATCCCTACACCATTTCTGTTTCTCCCCTTTCCTCCTTCCAGCTGATAACCGTCCAAGTTCTACCTATGATTCTGTTCCTGTTCTGGTTGTTTGCTTAGTTTGGTTTTGTTTTTATCTTGTAGATTCAGTTCTTGATAGTTTTGAGTTTGTTGTTATTTTAATGTCTATAGTTTAGATATTCTTTTTCTTAAATAAGTCATTTTAACATTTCATGTAATAATAGCTTGGTGATGATGAATTCCTTTAGCTTTACCTTGTATGGGAAGCACTTTATCTGCCCTTCCTTTTAAATGATAGCTTTCCTAGTTAGGGTAATCTTGGTTGTAGGCCCTTGCTTTTCATCACTTTGAATACTCACCAGCCCCTGTAGCCTGCAAAGTTTCTTTTGAGAAATCACCTGATAGTCCTATGGGCACTCCTTTGTAGGTAACTTTCTGCTTTTCTCTTGCTGTTTTTAAGATTCTCTATCTTTTACCTTTGGTATTTTAATTATGATGTGTCTTGATGCGGTTCTCTTTGGATCCAACTTCTTTGGGACTCTCTGTGCTTCCTGGACCTGCATGTCTATTTCCTTCGTCAAACTAGGGAAGTTATTTTTCTTTTCTTTTTTTTAAATAGATTTCCAGTTTCTTGCTCTTTCTCTTTCTCCTATAATACGAACGTTGGACCTTTCCAGGTTGTCCAAGAGGCTGATTTTACTGTCCTCATTTTTGGGGATTCTTTTTTCTTCTTTTTGTTCTGACTGGTTGTTCTTTGCTTCCTTATGTTCCAAATTACTGCTTTTGTTCTCGGCTTCATCCACTCTACTGTTGTTTCCCTGTAAATTGTTCTTTATTTCAATTAGTGAATCCTTTGTTTCTGACTAGATCTTTTTTTATGCTGCTGAGGTCCTCACTGAGTTCCTTGAGCATCCTTATAAACAGTGCTTTGAACTCTGTTGTTCAACTCTTTTTCTGGAGTTTCAATCTGTTCTTTCATTTGGGTCATGTTTCTTTGTCTCCTTGTTTTGGCAGCCTCCCTGTGGGTTTTTTGTTTTGTTTTTTTTGTTTGTTTGTTTGTTATATGTTAGGTAGAGCTTCTTTGACTCTCTGTCTTGTTAGCATGGCCTGATGTAGTAGGTGTCCTGTAGGGTCCAGTGATACAGCCTCCCCTATCACCTAAGCTGGATATTCAAGGTATACCCTTAAAGTGGACTGAGTACACCCTCCTCTTGTAGCTGAGCCTTGGTTGCTACTGGCAGGTCAATGGGAGGGATTTACCCAGGCCAGTCAGCTGGAAGGACTGGCTGTGACTACTTACCACCAACCTCCACCCTCCTTGGAGGATCAGCTGTGCAGGGTCAGGATGGTAGTGCTCCAACGTGGTCTGTAGCTGTCCACTGGGTGTGCTGGCCCTGGGATTTCCTGAGTGGTGCAGGCCAAGGTCAGCCCCCACCTATGTTTTTTTGGGGCCACGCTTCCTGAGCTATAAAGCAATCTGAGAAGGCTGCTATTTGTCCTGGATTTGGAGATTCCCAGGCAAAGCCAAGCTGTGAAGTTAATCTGGTTGCTTCTGGTGCCTGCCCTGAAGCTTAGTACAGCCAGCTGTTGCTTGTGGAATAGGATTTAGGAGGTTGTGAAGCATGAGCCAAGACCAGTCATGCATGTGGAAAAGCAGCTTGGGTGGTCCCGTATGTTGGGAGGGGCTGAGTTCTGGAGATCTCCAAGGCGAGTCAGTGTTAGCCAGGTTGATGGAGTCTCAGATATGGTATCAGCCATATATGGGAGGCTTTAGAAAAGGGACAATGGCCGCTAATCACCTTGATGTAAAACACTTCCGTTTCTCCCTGTACACCACTGGTGTCTTTTAAGCTGCTACCCCGGTGCTGGAGCTCAGAGGGAGTGAGTCTGCGTAGGTGAGTCTGTGTGTGGGTTCTTTAAGGGGAACTGCTTGGAGCTCTAGCAGTTTCTTCCACCAACTCAATCTTCGCTAGTTTTTGCAGCCAGAAATTGTGGGAATTTATGTTCCTGGCACTGGAACCCTGGACTGGGGGGCCTGGTATGGGGCTGGGACTCCTTGTTCCTGAGATATCCCCTCCCAAATATTTATCCACCACAGGTAGGTGAGGGACCAGCCCATTCCACATCTGTGCCCCTTCTAGCAGTCTGGATGGATGTGGTATCTTTAATTCCATAGTTGTCAGACTTCCAGTCAACTCGATTTCTGATGGTTGTGAGTGATGGTGGTTCTATATTTTAGTTGTGAGTTTGATGTGGTTGTGCAGAGAGGTGAGCCATGTCTGCCTATGCTGCTATCTTAATGAGAAGCTCCAATGAACATTCTTTTTGACCATATTCTTTGCTGTTTTGAAAATGAGAAATAGAAAACTAATAAACATGCAGATATGTATGCTTCTCAATTCACTTTAAGGAATTAATTTATCCTGGAAATAGTGTTTATTTCAAATTATACTTGAGATATAAAGTAAGGCTGTGTGGATATATTTTTTTAAATGTGAGGTCTATAGTGAGAAAAGAATTGAAATAACAAAGATTTCTGTTGTTTTAAATTATTTATTTCGGTCTTTATAGTTTTGAATACCAGTCAAGGGTATTGAAGTCCTAATCTCCAGTACCCCAGAATGTGTCTTTACTTGGAAATAGAGCCATTACAGATGCAGCTAGTTAAGATGAGGGCCTTCTTTCTGATGATCCAAATAAATCTGTGGGTGAGTAACATTTAAGCTGAGTCCTAAAGAAAATGGCACCAACTATGCTTTTCAGGAAGAGAGAATGTCACGTGCAAAGGCTGTGATTTGGGACAGAGTTTGCTGTTTTAGTTGCCCTAGGTGACGCTGGAAAGGCAAGCAGGGACTCAGAGCCATGGCAAGAAGTTTGGATTTGATTTTTTGTCAGATTAGAAGCCATTGAAGGGTTTAAACGGAATATTATGTCGTGATACATGTGTTTAAATGACTACTATGCAGTCTGTGTGGAGAGAAAAATAGGCAAGAATAAAAGCAGAGAGGATGCATAGAAGTTTGTTGTATTAGTCAAGACAACATGCATACGAAGCTAGGGAGAAAGGATAAGTTCAACTAAGGTTTTAGAATTAGAATTGATAGGACTTGCTGATGGATTGGAAGTTGAAAGTGAGGGACAAGCTGGTTTAGATATTTGCCTTCTGCACCTAAGTGGTTAGTAGTGGGAGAAGAATAGGATTTTGGAGGAAAAAAATACAAGTTCCTTAATATGTTTGGGAGATATCCAAGGGGAGATATAAAGTAGGTGGTCAATATATAATTTTGGAGTTCAGAGGAGAGGTCTGAACCAAAGATACCAATTTGTTATTCATGAGCATTAAGCGTGATATTAAAATCATGGAAATTGATGTGAACATCTGGATTAATGAAGAAAAGGACATGAGAGATGAACTTGTGAATGTTCTTGTAAAAGGTGAAGTACTGTACAGATAAATTCACATGTTATTTATGCTTAAAGATAATGCTTCTCCTAGTGATTTCTGTTTATTTTGGACTGGCTAGAATGGCATAGGTAAGACTCACTGCCTTCTGATGAGAGACCACAGCTTCTCTTTGAATTCATTTTTTGTTACTCTGCCACTTAGATTTTCGATCAGGCTGAATTGGGTTTTACAAAAGCTAGTCCATTATTAGTTTGAGTTATTGGTATAGTCTGTTTACACCGAGTTTATCAGTAGTGTATAAGTATACTGTACTTTGAAATTCTTTTGCCTACTTAAGTCCCTTTAATCTTTCATTTCTGATAATCTTCAAAGCAGATGTATTCTTAGATCCAGATTTGAAAGTTTTCCATAAAACTGTACTTGGAGTATTCCTAGGTCTTTGCCTGCTAACTATGCTATCAATTCATAATGGTTTGTTATGTAACAAATAGATGTTAGCATGTTTGCAGAGTGAAGCTTTGAAACTTCTACTAAAATATATGTTTTGAGGGCAGAAGCCCTGTATGATTTTTGCAACCCACAGACACCTAAACCTTTTATGTTCCTAGAAGGCATTTAGTACAGGTTTATTAAATTATTAAATGAGTTGTGAATAACAGAGTTGAGGGTTAATACGGTGCATTCTCCAAGGGAACTGCTCTGATGGATGCCTGTGTTTTCTTGAGCTCTCCTCCCCACCAGCTCTAAAGGTGAGGGCTGCTCGGATGACTTGCTTTCATCCACCCTCTCTACCCAGCTTCAGAGTTGTTTTCCTTTCTAAAGTTTCTTTATTACTGACTTTCTCTTGACTCTCAGCTTCTGTTTGCTCTTTTCTTTGTCCGTTTGGATTGCCATTGGTTACTTACTGCTCCTTTTTTTATTCTGTTTTCTTCTGTTGACTGTTTTTCACCGTTTTCCTTTGTATGGTGAAATACTCAAGTCTTTTCTAGATATCTCAAACCTACCAGAAGGTTTTAGTCTCCTGTCATGCAAGCCTTTCACATTGTGTAAACATATGTGTATAAAAGCATAGGCCCTTCTGGTTGTATTCATTTGGTACTTTAGCCTTAGGAATTACTGTTCCACCACCAAAGGGGTGGTGGTGGTGGTTGTAATGGAAGAATTTAAAGGATGTAGGGGCTAGTTTCCCTAGTGGTTCCTGGGCTTTCTTGAAAATGGAGTATTAGAGGGCTGAATTCTAAATAGCTGACTTTTTGTGTGTTAATATGTGCTAGTATGTACTAAAAAATATTTGTAAGGCAAATTACCCAGAAAATTATGTGCATTATCACACTGATTTTTTTATGCTCACTAGTACTGCATTGTTACCCATTTTCATACATTTTTAGAGGGAGCAAAACTTAAAAAGACTGAGAGGTTTATTTGAAAGAATTAAATCTATTCGTCCCATTGTCTCCTTTTCACTACCTAGATGTCTGTATTTGCTTGCTTTTATATGGTGCTCTTTCTGTTTGGATTGCCACCTTCTGTCTACATCACAGTGGTTTTGAACCTGACCTTTTTATGGGACGTTGCAAAAAGTTGTCCAAAAAAGTCCCATATACTCTTCACCCAAATGTATTTAATTGTAACATCTCCTGTAACTATAGTACAATAGCAGAACTAGGAAATGGACATTGGCACAATTCACAGACCTTATTTAAATACTTATTTATGGTTCTGTATGTGTATACTATGCCTGTGTAATTTAACATGTGTGGATTCATGTAATTATAACCACAATTAAGATAAACTGTTTTACCACGAAGATTCCCCATGCTACTCCTTTATCTTTATACTCACTTCCCTTGTCATTTTATTAATTTATTCACAGGTTATTCTTTAAATCATATGATTTTTTAGTTAATGGAAAAAAATTGACATTATTTAGAGAATGTCTTTGTATTTTTACCTTTTTCCATATTGTACTATAACCATTTACAATAAGCCTAATACTAAAGTTTTGGTTTGTCTTGTGCACTATAGAATCATAGGTTCTTGAAGTCATATAATCCAGCATCTCCCCCTCTAAAAAACCTCCAAAAATGACATAAAAAATTTTATATGAAACAACTCAAAATTCATTTATTAATCTATGAATTTCAAATAACCAGGACCTTTTTTTTTATTTTTATACTACCTGGTACACTTCGGTGTTAAATTACCTATGTGTTAACTTTTGCTAGATTATACTGCACTAAGAAACAACCCCAACCCCAAATATTAGTGCTTACAATAACAAAGGTCTATTTATTGCTCACATTATAGGTTCCGTAGTAATCTATATGAATCTGTGTGGTTCTACTCCACAATTCTTTTTCATTTCAGGATCTAGGGTGAAGGAGCACACCCTATTTATTCTTGGCAGAGAATACTGTTTCCTTGGCAGAGAGAAAAGAGCACGAGCTGGTTGAAACACACAATAGCTCTTAAAGCTTCTACTTGGAACTAGATCTTGCTTATATTTCATTGGCCAAATTAAGGCTTATGGCCAACCCAACAATAGGGTACCCACAGAGAGGCACTAACTGCTAAGTCACCCTGCTATAGGCAGGGATGTTAGTGTTCTTTAAAAGAAGAATAAATTATTTAGAATTGTTATACAACCTACCAGACCATAGGATAACATATACTGAACTATACTTTTGTAATAACTTATTTCTTAGTAAAGTTTATTTTACTTTACATTATTTTTTGCTTAATAAAATTAGCAGCTCCACTTTTACTTAGTGGCAACTGATAAGAGTTTATGATATAGCTAATGAATAAATAATTACTTTAAAATTATAAAAGGTCACATTTTTATTTTGACAGCTTTAATTTTGAAGTGTTCCTTTAGAAATTTATTAGTTAAAAAATTAATATGTAATTTTGCATAAGGATTTCAAATTTTTGGAGTTCTGTATTTTCCCCCAAACTGAAAATAGCTTTGTTGTTTAATTTTACTTATATAAAAACATAGGGCATGCATATTATAAAAAAGTTTTCAGAGAATACAGAGTAGTTCAAGGAGTGTAAAAATCATTATAATCCCATTATCTAAACATAATCACTCTTACCATTTTAGCTATATACCATTCAAATTTTTTTCTATGTGTTGTGTATGTGTGATTTTTTTAAAACTCTAAAATTGTTATATTTCAGCAAAAAAAAAAAAGTGCCAGTTTTACTAGGATACACCAAAAACACTCTTTGGTCATCTTGCTAGATGAGTGAATTGGCAATTCAAAGGGCTTTTTCCACTCTCACTTAGCTGTATCGTTTAAGTATAGTAGTCAGCACAAGGTGTACTTTAGAGCACTCAGGCAAGCTCATGCCTTCTCAAATGTGTCTATGTGGTAACCCGATGAGTTTGTGAGGTAATGGTCAATAAGGTGCAGTCTGGAGCTCAGGGTTCCTTAGCATGTGTGAGGTTTTTTTTGTTTTTCTAGGCACTAAAAATTCAATGAATTGTCATTAAAAATTAACTTTTCATTAGTGAGGGAGCATATTTCATTTACTTTCTCTAGCAAAGTATTTACATGCCAGTGTAAGCAGGGTGAATATATAATTTTCATTCAAACTGGGTCATTTTTGAGAATGAAAGGGACACATTATATTTCCAGTTCTATAAGTTTTTAAAAATACTTATTTTTTGGCCATCAGAATGGTTTTATACCATGGTAGATCAGTAAAACAGTTCTATTCAAAGTTTGTTTTCAAAAATAAAAATTTCTAAAACATTTGTTCTGTATTACAACAAAATAAAGTCTTTACATTGATTATCAGAATATTAAAACACATAAATAGAATAGTTATTCTTTGTAATAATCAGATTTGATTTTTAAATCAGTTTCTTAGCCATAGCTGTCTTTAATACCTTTTGAACAAAATATTTATTTTCCAGTATAGTTTAACTAGTTTCAGGTTTTGTTTTTTTTTTAAGATTTTATTTATTTATTTTTAGAGAGGGAAGGGGGGGGAGAGAGAGAGAGACAGAGAGAGACAGAGAGAGACAGAGACACATCAGTGTGCGGTTGCTGGGGGCCATGGCCTGCAACCTAGGCATGTGCCCTGACTGGGAATCGAACCTGCGATGCCTGGTTCGCAGCCCGCGCTCAATCCACTGAGCTACACCCACCAGGGCTAGTTTCAGTTTTTCATAAAACTGCCTGCAGTATTTTTCAGTTACATTTTATGTTTTGTGGTTATTAACTCTTACAGTTCACCCTTCTCTGTAACCAGTAATATTTTTAATTGCTAATGTACTTTCTATGTAGATAGTGATATACCTGGTTAGTTCAGTAGAATTTTTGCTAAATGGAGAATATTCTTAATTCTATTCTTTTTCTTATTGAAAACTATACATTTATCAGCCCCCATATTTTCAAAGGCAGTGTGTTTTTGCCTCTGTGAAAGGTACTTTCTTAGACAGATATTTAAATAAGATAAATCTTGTCATATAAATTGTCTCTATGATTATATTACATGTTCCATTAAATTTAAATGCTACAAAATCGCAGGCTTTCCGTAATTCCATTTAATTCCAGCACAGAGTATAATTTTTTTCAGTAAAAAATAGGAATAATACTCTTTTGGTGGAACTCCTACAATTCATTGCAAAATATAATTATAGAATTTCAAATTTAAATCTTGTATACTATTTGAGTTCTCATCAGTCCTTCCCTTGCTTTTGAGGGATGTATTTCAATGTCTTGGCAAATGCTGTCTATAATAATTGTATTTGTTAAAAGCTTTTTTTGGAGCTTTAATCAGTGAACTTTAATCTTTGATTAAAGATTTCCAACTAATTTTGAACAAAATGCTACTTGTTCTCAAGAAGGTTCAGTATGGAGACACTTAGGTTGAATTTATAAAGTCAGTTTTCAAAGATCCCATCCAGTCTTTAAAATCTGGTGATAGATTGCAAGTAGAGCATATATTGCCATGTTGAAGTGTTTGGGGTTTTTTACTGAATAGAATTTTCCTCCTTAAAATTTTAACTGTGGATATATGAAAACGTAAGAATTTTGACAATTGCAACTAACTCATAACAATTATGTCACTAGAGCTCCATTTTAAATAGAAATAGCCTCAAAAGTTTTATGCAAATTGTCTGTTTATTCATTTTCTACAGAAATGGAAATTAAGTTCTTAACTTTGTATTAAATATACAGTTTCTTCATTTTAGTTCATTGCTACTGAAAGGGCTTATTGGATAATAAAAATGATTGACAAACAACAAAATAATAAACAATTGCAGTTTATACTCTGCGATGAATGACAAAACCACCTCACAAGTTATCGGACTTGACTCCTCCCACCTAACCTAGCATTCCCCACTGACTTAGCCAGCTGGTTGCCTGGTGCATCTTGTAGGTCACTGTACATGTCATTGTACTGACCAGCACACCAAATAGCCAGCAGGAGCACCAGTGTCAAATACTTTCTCCATGTCTCGAAAGGCTATGAGGAGTTAGCTGTCCATGGTTGCTTGTGCCTGAGGATACTTCTCACTGAGTCTTCTGCATGCTGTAACTAACACCTAAAAGAAAGTGTTACTTATGTTGTATCTGTAAAGAATCAGGAAAAGAAAGATGAAATTATCACTAGTTCTCATTCAGATTTCATCACTTGTTCAAGTGATAAAAGCACTTACAAAGTATTAGCTGATACCTTGGCCAGAAGCTAGATGTGTAGTTAGGGGTGTACTGAATCCATCTTGGTTGATTTTAATGTAGTGAGTAATAATAATAGTTCATTTAAGAAAATGAGGAAGCTGAGGCAAATGGTAACTTGGATGGGATGCTGGGACAGCAGGCTGTAAATCAGGACTGTCCTGAACAAACCAGGGCATACGGGAAGCAGCATGGTGTGAAAGAGCGTGGAGCTGGGAGGGGGACTGCATTTTGGATCAGTTTCACCATTTAAAAGCTTGGGCAAGTAACCTCTCTGAGACGAGGTATATTATGGTTCTCCAGAGAAACAGAACCAACAGGGGCCATACCCACATGCATACACACGCTGATTAATTTTAAGGAATTGGCTCATGTGTGAAGGCAGGCAAATCCTAAATCTGAAGGGCAGGCTAGCAAGCTGGGGACCCAGGGAAGAGTTCATGTTGCAGCTAGGTCTGAAGGCATTGTGGAGACACATTTCCTCCTTCCTCAGGAGGCCTCATTCTTCCTCTTAAGGCCTTCAGCTGATTGGTTGGTGCCCACATTATGGAGAGTAATTTGTTTTACTCAGAGTCTTCTAATTTAAATATTAATCACATCTAACAAAAAAAAAACCTTTACAGTAACATCTACACTGGTGTCTGACCAAACAACTGGGTACCATAGGCCTAGCCAAACTGACACATGTAATTGAACTTCATACTAGGTTTCCTTATTTGCAGAGTGGGATGATTATATGTGGCTCACAACAATAGAGTATGGAAGTATTTCTAAAGCACTGAACATAATGTGTTCTCCCAGTAGGCACTCAGTGAATGTTGGTTTCTTAATCCAGTCTTGTACCCATTGAGACTATAGGCCCAACGTTGTGGCTTGATGTTTTTCCTATTTTATCTTTGTATTTCTAACTAAACTTCTCCTACCCCCTCATCTATTTACTAAGCCCTGTCAAATCTGTCTTATAAACTTATCTTCAAAGCATGTTTTTCTTTTCTGCTATTGTCAGTGTTCAGGTTCTTTACTGGGCCTTTTAATTTATTTTCTGAGTAGCACTCTACATTCCATTCTCCTTTTCTTCTTCACATATAAATAATCACCTAGAACTAAGACAGAGTTAATAGCTCTTGAATTTGTCTCCTTTTTTTCATCCTCATATTCTTTACTTTTACCACATAGATGAAGACCTTCATAAGTTGTCTCATACAAACCTTCACTATCTTATCTTCACATTGTATCACCATTCAGGATTCCTGGATTCTTTTCAGCGTAATTGAGCTTTTGGTTGTATGCTCACCTTTGTGCGTGCTGTTACCTGGGTATGGAATCACCCTCTTCCCCCACTCACACTTCTGATTCCTGCACTCGTATCTCCCGCGTGAAGCTTTCCTAAACTCCCTTCCTGGTTCCAGAATACTCTTACGCATTCATGTACAGATGAAACTGAGCCTTCAAACACTGATACTCCTAAACTGCCTTTCAGATGGGATGATCAGTCTGTTCATCAGCTCACCAACTCTCATTTGCCCTTTGAACTGTGGTGTGAATTGAATGGCACTCCCTGCCTACAGGCATTTCAGATCTGATGATAGTATCATCTTTTTGTATACCTTCTGGTGTATTCATTTTATTGACGTGGTTTTTCAATAAAATAATATGTTGTATTTATAGGTACGTTGGGCACTTGGGTAGAGGTTGTTCAACTGTCTTTTAACTAGCATTTCACCCCTAATTTGTTATTTGTTAGGTTTTGAGTAAAATTTGCATGAAGAAGAGAGTTCTGATGTCAAGAGTAATTTTAAAATTCTTATTTTATTTCTTATACCTGATTCTTAGTAATCTGTGGGACTGCCTTTACTCACTCCCATTTTCCCTTCCAAAAGAAACGACACCAGGTTTTTTGAAATCAAGAATGTTTTATTCTTATTTGTCTTTATTTTTCAGATAGCTATTGAGTGAATGCAAATATATTAATAGAAGTTATTGAATAGCATTTAATTTCTATTTATTTATTTATTTATTTTAGTTATCAAGTGGGAATCCTGTATATGAAAAATACTATAGACAGGTAAGATTCTTGTTTGTCTTCCTAGATTGAACATAAAATATATTTTCAACCCTTGATTGTATACATGCAGATTACCAGTCAGCTGGATAAATTTGACATGTCTTGTTTTCAATTTTTTGTGCTTTTGCCTCCTGCTTTGAGTACTTAATACTTTTGACAGGCTCTCAGGAAATGAAGAAAAGATAATTAAGCCTATATACTTAATTGCCTCAAATATTTATATATCTTAAAAATCCATATAACATTAGATGTATTCATCCAGAAATAAATACCCAAATTAATTTATAAGCCATATGGAAATTACTTTTAGTTGTATTTAAGTCTTACTAAATTTTGATATTTATAAAGTTAAAACTGTGACTCTCACGCACATGTAAAATGAACATGTATCAAGGATTTTATTACACTCATTAATTACTGGGAGAACCAGAAAGATGTAAAAATGAGAATACGAGTTATAGAGATTTATATTCTATAGAAATTCTCATTTCATTGGTGTGAATTTAACTACTATCCCTACAGAGTGTAAAATCACCCAGTCGATCGGCAATCAGTCAAGAGTGTACACTGTAGAGTGGATAAACCACCTGAGGGTGCAGACAACTTCACATGCCCATTTCCAAATATTGGGTGGTGTTTCCTAACAGTCTTCTCGCCTTGTGACCCGGATCACCGAAAAGGCTGGTCTCGTTATATTTGACCTGGCTGTCTACATAGTGTGATTGACAGATCTAGAGCCACATGTTCTCTATATAGCAAATTCTACGGCCAGAGAATTAACTTCTGCCTAAAATGTTTAAAGCCTCTCCAACTGAACTTTATTTCTTTCTGTATTTTGAGGCTAGGATCCAAACGTTAGAAATTCTCCCTGCGTGTTTCACCTGAAACACATACAAGTTTGAGAGAATAGATCTCAATTTGAGGTTTCCCAGATCTGCTAAGATTCCTAGTCTGCTGACCTTGCTTTTACTGTCTGAGAGACTGGGACCTTATAAGCCAGGCTGCAGGACAGTTTTCTTCGGTGGGCTAGTTCTTGTTCCTTAATAGTGACTTGTTCTATTGGAGTAAAAGAGAATAATTCTCAAATATTACCTTGTTCTGCACAACTGATTTTCCTAATTATATCCCGATACAAAAGGAGACCAAATTTTTATTTAATCGATGTAATAATTTCTACATTGCCATAACAATTTAAGGACATTCAGTTAAAGGATGTGATTTTGAATTCTGATGAGTCAGGGAGAATCAGATACCATTGAAAACTATTTCGTTCACTGTTCAAACACAGAGCCTACTAAATTGAGGGTTAGAGATAGTATAAGAAAAACAAAGGGCTTTTTCACATATCCATTACAAAGTAGAATATTAAAAATAATGCCAACAGTATTCCAAGTAAATAACCATAAGTACATTTTCCTCAATACTTTATTCAGTCCTGTCTAATTCTTGTTTTGTGTCTTGGGTCAGGAATCTGCTTTCATAAAATTTGAGGTATATCCAGAAGGTATCCAACCAGGTGATATAAGATACAAGATACAGAAAACACTGTACATGGGACAATTATGCCTCAGTCTCCTTCAAACTAGGCACCTTGGGGCCTTACGAAGTTCTCCCAGTGCCATTAGCTGCCCCATTGTATTTTCCTGAATCTCATCGAGGATCTGAAATCTCTTCCCTTTCAAAGGTGATTTTAGTTTTAGGAAAAGCCAGAAGTCACAGGGTGCCAAGTCTGGGCTATAGGGGGTCTGAGACACCTGGGTGATTTGTTGTTCCCCCAAAAACCTCTGCACAATGTGTGATGCATGAACAATTGTGTGGTGATGATACTGCCAGTCACCAGTTGCCCATAGGTGTGGCCTTCTGAATTGTCCGAATAGTTTCCATGGAGGAATATTCAAGGTTAACACAAACTTTGATATAGATTTGTTGCTCTACTCACTCAGTCATTTTGACTACCATGGCCACACAGTACACATGTTCATTCAATGGCTCTACTGCCCCCACTGACTAATAAAGTCGTTTTTTCAGGCATGCGTATTCCATTCCATTCTCCTTGGCTGCCAGGTTACATTGATGTTGCACAAACATTCT
Source organism: Tonatia bakeri (assembly GCA_004024845.1). NCBI lineage: Eukaryota > Metazoa > Chordata > Mammalia > Chiroptera > Phyllostomidae > Tonatia > Tonatia bakeri. The sequence goes on along the minus strand of PVIA01001730.1, from coordinate 209,264 downwards.
TGTTATATTAACAATGGCTGGACTTTTTCTGGGTAGACCTTGTATATCTACTTCTGGACTGCTAAGAGTCCTGGGAATTCTTACAGTTCACCATAGAGTCTGAAAATTGTTTAAGTGATATCAACTCAAAAGTCTTAACCAAAAGTTTCTATTTTGAAGTGTTAACAATTCAGAGTACAGGGAATAGTCACTTAGATGTGGCTCTGACACTGTGTTGAAGACATCATTGTAGTTGGTAGCTCATAGCAGAGACTTCAGGCCAGCATCAGAGTACGACAGAAACTGCCTGTGGACGACAACGACTGCATGGCTGTGTTTGTTTATTTTAGTGACCAAAAGAGTGGAAGACAGTAAAATTCTCCATTGGAATACAGCACATGAATGTTTAATAAGAGTTTGATTCATGTCTCCCCTGAGTATTGTCTCTATATATATACTGTGCTGGGGTAGGTACTCTTCTTTCCCCCAACCCTGGTAAGGAAGTGTGGAAAGAAAAGGAGTTCTGGAAAATTCTAGAGGCAGGTTTCCCAACCGTTTTTGTACTTCCCTGTTACCCCAAACTTGGATTGGGCAGTTCTTCCATTTTCGCTGAGTGCCAGATTTATCCTATGTTCTAGCACTTGAAAGAAACATTTTGTCTTTTGCTTCTTGGATGGAATTGGCCTGTCTGGAATGTTTTGTATGTGTTTACAACAAACTTTTCCGGTTTAGTCTTTTTACTAAACTGGAAAAATAGCTAGCTAACAAATATCCTAGTATCACGTTATCTTTCTCATAACTTTAAAAAATTTCCATTTTTATAAATAGAACTTGAGGAAATCTTTACAGAAGTGAGCATCACTTTTTTTTTCTTTTGAATGGTTTTGCTGTTCTTGGTGACCTCATTCTGTCTTAAAGGGAAGTCCCTCTCAGTTAAAATGATATGTTACCTTTGATGTGCTTTAGGAACTTAACAGTTTTTAAAATGTTTATGTTTATTATGGAATCATTGCTGGTTTTAGAGCTGCTCTGATTTTTTTTTTTAAGTAAAGGGTTGCAGTTTCTAAGAGTAAGTAGAAAAGCAGAAGTTAATGATTTAAAGGTGTTGAAAAAACAGATAACGTGCAGCTATTCCCATTTGTCAAAAGACCTCTCCAGGAAATGGCTGCCCTTTTCTTCCCATTGCCATTAAGTTTATTGGAATTTAAAAGGCAACTATAGAAGACTTGGAGTCAGGAGATAATGTGTTAATGTTATGACTCTACTGATTTCCTCTACTTCCTTTGAAATTCAGTTCTTTCATTTGTATATTGGACACAATAAAAAACACTTTGTAAATTGCTAGTGCTGGCTCTACTTATATGGCTATCCATATATTGGTTTAGTTTAGGCCTTGGTTTAGTCAGAGGATTCCCACTCCCTTTTTAAAAAAGCAACTTCCCAAATCACAGCAAGGAAGACAAATAATTTTGTGTCTGTTGTCAGCTTACCATTTGTATTTTTTCAGGTTGATACTGGCAATACTGGAAGGGTATTGGCTTCTGATGCTGCTGTTTTCCTGAAAAAATCAGGGCTTCCAGACTTGATACTTGGAAAGGTAGTGTTTGTTTATTGTAACTAGATTATAACGAATATTTAGTAGTGTAGATAAATTAGATGCAAATTCAGAAAGATACCATTAAGAAACGTAGAAGTTAGAATTGAGTTATAGAGGCAGTTACAGTAATGTGATGGAGAGAATTTGAAAAATGAGGTGTTTTTTGCATGTTTAGAAAACAAGTTACATTTTAGTAGGATGAAATGAGGAAGTAATAGTACATTTGGGTGTTGTGGGGAGAAACAGTGCAGACTGGGAACCTTGCCACCCACTCAGAATTGGCTCTGTCTTTACTTCCTCTATTATAACTGTCTCTAACTGTGTTTTATATGTGGTGAATAGAGTGGGGATGAGAGGCTTAATAAAAAGCACAAACAAGTGGAAAGTCTCTCTGCTGGCTTGATCTCCTGGTGAATCCTTATATACCATAAGCATTCAAAAACCTTAAAAATTTTCATTAATAATTTAATTCTCCACAAGTAAACATTAACTATTTTGACTTGCCCATGAGAAAGAATATCATCTTAGTAAAAATCTAAAATCAAGGTAGTATCTTTTAGTAACAAGAGCATTAGACTGGAGTTAGAACCTGGGGTAAAGAAAAAGGCACTGGATTGAAAGTTAGGACCTGGGTATCAGTTCTTTCCTTGATGCCCTGAATGTTCTTAAGTCACTTAACTTTACCAGGCCTTAGTGGCCTTAGTACCTTTGTGTAGTGTTGCATTAAATGATCCCTAAGGTTTCTTTCCACTTTTAATTCTGTGATTGTTTTTTAAAAAATAGGGGTTTTTTGCTTTTAAAATTTTTTTCATTGCTTTTAGAGAGAGAGAAAGGGAGGGAGGGAAGGAAGGAGGAAGGGAACAAAGGAGGCAAGGAGAGAGAGACAGACAGACAGAGAGAAACACTGATTGGTTTGCCTTCCATATGTGCCCCAACTGGGGATTGAACCTGCCACCCAGGTATGTGCTCTGACTGAGAATCAAACCCTTGACCTCTGGGTGTGTGGGACGACACTCCAACCTTCATAGTTATACTGGCCAGGGATTAATTCTATGATTCTTAAATCTGAATACCAAAGATCATGAAGTTATAAATTTTAGGGATTTAATTTGTCTTTAAGATGATTATTGTTTAAAATATAAATTGATACTTCTTTTTTTTTTTCCAGATTTGGGATTTAGCTGACACAGATGGCAAAGGTATTCTAAACAAACAGGTAAGATTTAGAGATTTGTATGAAAAATTTTTTGAGTGATTCAGAATAAAAAACCCCAGCAGTTTTTTATATTTATTTTTTAATACTTACCCAAGGACATGACATTTTTTCATTGTTTAGAGAGAGAGAGAGACAGAGACAGAGAGAGAGAGAGGGAGACATCAATATAACAGAGAAGCATCAATTAGTTGTCTGCCTGGCACCCTGACCAGGAGTTGAACCCCACAATTTAGGCATGTGTCCTGATTAGGAATTGACTGGGAATTGACTGAGCCACACTGGCCAGTGCTTTGTACTTTTAAACTAAGAATTGCTTTTTACCAACATTAGAGTTTTGCAAGGGCAAGTGCCAGAACAGTGAAAATATTTCTAATCAGTAGGCATTAAAGTAACTAATTCCCAGTGCTGAGTATTAATTTGGTGACACTGTTCTACTAAAGGGTCTTACGTCTGCTCAGACTGCTATAACAAAATACCACGCACTATGTGGCTTATAAACAGAAATTTATTGCTCATAGATTTAAAGGCTGGAATTCTGAGATTAGGGTACCACCATGGTCAGGTCAGCTCTCTGTCTGATTGCAGACTTCTTGTTGTATCTGCACATGCCAGAAGGTGCTAGGGATCTCTGGATCCTCTTTTATAAACACTAATCCCATTAATGAGAGCTCCCCCGATGGTTTAAGCACTTCCCCAAAGCCCTACCTCCTAATACCATTATCTTTGGGGGTTAGAATTTGAACATAAGAATTTGGGGGACACATCAAATAATAGCATGGGTTTTTTTCAGTCATTCAGAGAGATTTTGCTCTTTGTAGCTTACTAATTAAATTTCTTACAGGTACAGGGTTTATAAATGAACACGGATTTTATTAACTGTTAAGACAGTATTGCCTCATACATTTGAAAGGAAATTCTTGGCTAATCAAACCTGAGTATTCTTGTTCAGGTCTTACCTCTGACACATAAACCAAAAGAAAAAGAAGGTTTATAAGCTAGATGTAAACCCTAGACCAGAAATACGTGAATGTAGTTCTGGGTGTGTTGGACACTATCAGTGTTCTTTGAAGTTCTACTTACTGGGGATGGATTTCAGAGTTCTATAGGATTGGATTCAAAGCTTGCTACACGCTGATACATTGGCTAAGTACTGCTATTCAAAGCTGATTTTCCCTAACATGGGGACTGCTGAAGTAGTATGAAACTCAGAAGGGGATGGGAAAATTCTGATGAGGTTAGAACACCTAGTCTCTTACGATTCTAGGGCTAGATTGTAGTCCCCATTGGACAGAAGGGCCACTTTGGTGTGTTGGAGACATAGGAACACCACATTCATATGAGTACCTTGAGTTTGTTGAGACCTGTTTTGATCCAGGCTTTGAAAATACAGAGGTGAATGTGATGGATGTGGTTCCTTTATTCATGAGTTGACCACTTAATAAATTCTTCACTGATATTTCTGGACTTTGGACGTTGAGTTTAACTTGTCTTTGTTACATCTAGGTGGCTGGATTTATGAGACTGCAGTTATACTTGCTGTTTGCATTGGGGGAATAGATTTTTGAATTAACATATGAAAGAAAGAAAAGAAACCTATACTTACTGAGTTTCTATGTGCCAAAAATGACAGTAGATGCTTTCTTCCTATAGTACAGTTTTTGTTTTGTTCCTGTAATATATTGCGAGGTAGTTATTAGTCTCCCTCCCTTTCTATGGAAGAATTTTATTTAACTTGCCTATGGCCTCACAACTTTAAGTAGCCGAACTAAAATTTTTGCAGGATTATTTTACCTTAGAACCCACCTTTGCTTGGAGGGTGTACCAGATTACCTGAGTAATTGAATCTCATACAGAATGAGAAGAGAAAGAAGGTTAATATTGGAGTACTTAGAGTATGAGCATTTACAGGTTGGAGGATTTAAAGGTTGACTTCCACCAAAGAGACTTGCAAGGTCAGAGGAACACAGCTTTATGAAGCCGTGTTGGTGGAGGGGAGGAAAGCTTCAGAGTAGATTATGCTTTCCAGGCTGCCAGAAAGAACAAGTAGGAGGAGGCTTTTTTTTTCCCTGAAGATTTTATTTATTTATTTATTTATTTACTTACTTACTTACTTACTTACTTACTTACTTATAGAGCTAGGAGAAGGGAGGGAGAAAGAGAGGGAGAGAAAAATCAATTGCCTCTCACACCCCACCCCCTACTGGGGATCTGGCCCACAACCCAGGCATGTGCCTTGACTGGGAATCAAACCAGTGACCCTTAGGTTCACAGGCCAGCACTGAATCCACTGAGCCACACCAGCCAGGGCTTTTTTGTTCTTTTAAAGAACATTTGGTGGTTAGGATGTTATTTGTGACATAGACAGTAGTTTCTCTAGCTAATGTGGGAGTTGGAGTTAGAGTGCATAGAAGCTTGTGGAGTGAATACAAAGAAAAGGGGAGATCTTGAAATAGCATTTTTTCAAGAAATATATGAGTTGAGGCAAGGTATTGTACACGGCAGGCAACCTGCAAGTTTCTAAGAATAGGTTAGGCATTGGGTGAGAAGGGTGTTGGCGAGAATAGGAGGCTTGAGAAAAGTAATGAAGGATTGATTGTATCAATAATTGTACTAGAGAGTATTGACAAGTTGTAAATTATATAACTGAAGTGAAGTTTTTTTTTGTCTATTCTCAGACCTCACTTTAACTGAAAACAGCTGAAAACTAATTGCTTCAGCATTTGCATTTATTTATTACATTCTGGACTTGAGATTTCAAATGACCAAAATCCAAGGAACTTTGGGAGAGATTTACAAGTGTTTTGAAGTCAAGCAGTTATATAATTGTTTTTAGACGCTGCACAGTTATTTTCTGTAGCTTCTCTGGAATAGCAATGATTGAGTCACTTGAATGACTGATCCACTTTCAAAATTTACAATCTTAAATCCAGAGATGACTTTTGATAACATTAATATATTATTTTCTTCTGGGCCTTTTTTATGTTCTTTTTCCTCACTTAAATGATAAAAAGCATTTCTTAACACTATTAAATATTCTGTGAAGCATGATTATTAATTTTGCTTAATTTCCACTATGTGTATCACCATTTAAATATTTTCCCATTTATATTAACACTTTTTTTTTGCTGTTTATAATGTTGGGACTATCTTTATACACAGATCTTTTCTCAATTTTAAAGCAGGCGTTATTCAGATAAGTGTGTTGTATATGTATCTGTTGCTGCATAAAGACTTTGAAGTAATTTGTTTTCAGATTTTAAGTATGTCTGTAGGTGGATGGATGGGTGGATGGATAGGTAGATAATGCTTTTACAGTCATGCTTTTCTTCCTCAGGAGTTCTTTGTTGCCTTGCGTCTTGTGGCGTGTGCCCAGAATGGATTGGAGGTTTCACTGAGTAGCTTGAACTTGGCTGTTCCTCCACCAAGATTTGTAAGAAGTGCTTTTAAATTTAAATTGTATTTTTAAGATTGTTGTATTAAAAAATTTCCCCCAACTTCTATTACCCAGCTCATTTTCTTTTGTAATGGCTACTTCTGTTACTAGTTTCTTGTATGTCTCTCCAGAGTTGTTATATGTATATATTAAGAAATAGTAATACCTATGTCCTTATTTTGTAATAATTGTAGCATACTGTATACACAATTATCTACCTTATTTTAATAATAATATATTTTGTAGGTCTTTATCATTACATAAAAGCTTCCTCATTCATTTTTATGGCTGCATTCTATTAATATTTCCTTGCTTTATTGACCATAATTTATTTAACTTCCTATTGATAGGCCTTTTAGCTTGTTTCTAATCTTAAAAAAAAATTTTTTTTAATCCTCATCCGAGGATATATACATTGATTCCAGAGAGAGAGGAAGGGGGTGGGAAGAGAGAAAAAGGGAAAGAGAAAACAACATTGATGTGAGAGAAACATTGATCAGTTGATCAGTTGCTTCCTGAACGTGCCCTGACAAGGGACTGAACCCACATAGGTATATGCCCTGACTGAAAATTAAACTTGTGACCTTTCAGTTTATGGTATCACGCTCCATCCAACTGAACCACACCAGCCATGGTGCTTGTTTTTAATCTTCTATTTAAAAAAATGCTGTAGAGCATAATAACCCTGAATATATGGTGGAACCTTGGTTCTTGAACTTAATTCGTTCCAGAAAACTTCAAGAAGCAATTTGTTTGAAAACCAGATCTTTGTCCTCTGAGAGATGTGTGACTGAGCATGTGGGTATCAACGTGAAAGGGTTGTGGGATAGAGAATCAAGACTCGAGGTTTTGTTAGACAACCAGGACATTTTTTCTGTGAACAGCCTGGTTGAGAACCAAATTGTTCAAGAACCAAGACATTTGAGAACCAAGGTTTGATTGTACATCATTTTGAATATGCAGAAATGTATTTATGTGGGTAAGTTCTCAGAAATGGAAATGCTATTCAAAAGTTTGTGCATTTGTAATTTTCACGCATAATATCATCGTGTCTTCGTAGTGGTTGCACTAGTTCACACTCCCATCAGCAGATGGTTGAGTACATTTTTGCTAACATGCTGTTGTCAAACTTTTGGATCCTTGTCACTTTGATAAGTGACAAATGGAGTGTGAGTGTAGTTTTAATTTGTCCATTTGGTTTTATAGGATGAAGTTGAATAGTTTTTTTCATGCTTATCATCATCCATTCATATTACCTTTATGTGAAATGTCCGTTTTATAGCCTTTGCTTATGTTTCATGGGTTTTGGTCTTTATCTTATTGAATCCTAGAAGCTCTTTATATATTAGGAAAACAGCTCTTTGTCTATATGAGTTGCAAATATTTTTTCCAAGTTTGTCATTTGTGTATGTTTATGGTGGTGTGTTTTTTTTTTTTTTTCATAGAGAGGTCATCGTTTTTTAATTATATGAATTATTAGGATTTGAATTTTTTATGATTTCTTTTTTCACGTTTATGTTAGTTCTGATGTAAGGTATGAGTACCGATTCGAATTTATGTTTTTTTAAAGATGACTGTTGTACAGATCTATTGCAGTTTATTGATAATCATCTTTTCCTTACTGATTTGAAATGCTATTTCAGTCGTGCTAAGTTTTCGTATGTGTTTTGTTTTTCTTTCTGCACTTTTCTGTTCACTGATTTATCTGTTTATCCATATGCTGATCTCACATTGTTTTAATGGTCATATTTGGTAATTTGTTTTTATATCTGATAGGGCTAGGCCTCTCTACCCCTACTCCCTTTTTTCAGAAGTTTTATGGCTCTTCTTGCTTGTTTTTAAATTCAATATTTTAAAAGGATGTGGTCTGAATATTATAAATTTAACTTCAGTTTTGAGAATTTCTGTACTTCTTAGGCTTAGAGTCATGGAGTCAGGGATAATTTAGGGATTTGTTGCCTAACTGTATTATAAAATTTGTTCAAATATATTCATGTCTCTACAAGCAGATAAGCATAATTACTTAGACATGCTCTTGATAGATTCATGCACTTGTAACTTATAAATCTTAAGTTCTTGTCCCAGCCAGCTTTCTTTAAAGAGTGTTGGGAAGAAGTCGTCAGTTAACAGGGCAATAAATATTTTTGTTACATTCAGATATCTTTATCTTGATCTCAGTTGTAATAGGTTTCTTCTGTAACACTGAAGTTTTATTTAGTGCTCCACTGTCATTTATGCAGCTAACTCAGTTTTTGTTTCATTTGTACTTAGATGATTTAATAAATTAATATAAAATAGTTCATGTAAAATAGAGTGTTCATTGAGATCCAACGTTTCATATGAATGTGTTTCAATCCGAAGACCTCCTTTTCCTCACTGTTTACTGATACGAGGATTTCAGCCCTTCATGTGCTCTGTGTTCCTTTTTAGCATGATACCGACAGTCCCTTGCTCATCAGTGGGACCTCTGCAGCCGAGCTCCCATGGGCTGTGAAAGTAAGTAAACTTGGTGACTATTCTTTCGTTACCCCTGCTTTTCTTCCACGTACTCCTCTCTCACTACTTCTAAAATATACTGAAATCTGCATTAGACTTTCATTTTTTTACTTTTTGGGCAATACTGGTACTAGAAATTTTTGGAGGGATCTTACAGAACTGTCAATCATTTTGTGACAACTAATGTTGACTTAATCTCATTTCTCTTACAGTGTAAACTAAAAATGATATCATAATCCTGTATTTACTAAAATATTGATGAATATTTTACCCCACTTGTATTATGTTTTGCTTAAAAATTCTGATTAAATAGGTACTCTTTTTAGAGCTACAAAACAAATAATTCTTCATGAAAAATTTTTCTGAAATGGGTCTTTGGCTTTATAGATATTTGGAGACATCACACTGGTTATAGCTATCATCAGATTTTTAAGTGTAATTTAAAAATACTTTTAGAATAGAGCAGATCAATTGACCTTCAGTAAATGTGTACAGTTTTGTCAGAAAGCTGTTTTGGTTTGTATGTGTACGAATGCTTGTGTGCTCTTAACTAATTTTAAAAAGTGTAGGGATTTGGACTTAACTGGACAAATCATGAACAGTAGTTTTTTATGTTACACAAGTAACTTTCCAGGATTTTAGAAATTCTTGTTAATTGATAAGAAATCTTGCTTTGGGAAAAATGGAGGAAACTTGATGTTTATTCCTATGGTAGTGATACTCTTTTTCAAAGTTGTTTGAGTTTGAAATGTTAGTCTCACCATGTTTAGAAAGTCATAGAATGTCACCAACTGGCTGTATGTTTTATTAAAGTTACTTCCTTGCTGTGGGTCTGTTTCAGTGTGAGGGTTGGACTCTCTCCCTTTGGAAGGGCTCTTCTCAAAGCCCTTCTACCTTTGGATTCTTTTGATTCTAAATTAAGAGAAGAAAAGCAAAGGTAGTGTTCCAGCTATAAAAGGAATGGAGGGGATACTGAATTCTTGGGTGGAGGAACTTAAATTATCATTTACTATAATATATTTTGATAAAAGGGAAGATGTTTTTTAAGTGGTAAGTTAAAAATATGTTATCTATTCTTTGAGGGCTTGATTTTTATAATTATAGTTGAATCCTTTTAACTATTTTAATTTGCAATCTTTTTTACATTATAGTCTGAAGACAAGGCCAAATATGATGCAATTTTTGATAGTTTAAGCCCAGTAAATGGATTTCTGTCTGGTGATAAAGTGAAACCAGTGTTGCTCAACTCTAAGTTACCTGTGGATATCCTTGGAAGAGTAAGATATTATTAAATTCTAAATGTAATTTTTATGTGTTTTAATTCTGTATCAACCCGGAGAACTTACAGCTCATTGTTAAAAAAATGCACAGACCTTATTTTGAAGTTGTTAATAGGGTTTTTTGTGTTCTGACGTAATATATAAAATCATTGCCAATTTATTTCTTTGTTTGATTATTCTCTCTAAAATACAAGTGTTTGAAATTAACTGTCTATAAGCCCCTTAAGTGGGTCCTTTCTTCTTTGTGTTGTACGCTCTGACCTCTCAAATCCAATTCCTTGATTTAATTTCCAGAGTCCATCAGGAATTTACATCTGCCACCACCTCTCCCATGGTTGTATCATGGAGCCTTGTCATAAGGAGCAGTTTCATCCCTGAAATCATAAATCTTACTCTCTGAATAGAACTTCCATCTTTCTAGGTTTCCTTCTTAGGTCCTTGGGAGACTGCCTCTTTGACTTCACCAAGATCTTTAAATCTCAGAGTCCTTTACTTTCCCCATCTTTTGAATTTACTTTTTTCCTCATCCAACTTTGATTTTTATGGTCCACAGTTTCATATCAGCATCTTTAGCTCCCTTTGTCATGTTTTCTAACTTCTTGCTTGCTCAGTGAAAACCAAGCTTTGCAAGAAGCTAATTATTTACCTTCTCTGTGGCTGCATATGGAGTACTGAGAAAGTCTAACAGATATATTGGTATCACCATAATTTCATGATCAGCATCTTCAGCTGAGCTTCCCTTACTGCCGGCTACTCTTGCGCTGTTTCCATAGTGATTTTTCTTTACCACCCTTCATATTCAAACCTTATCTACTCTCATTAAACCTCCAGTCCTTTCTTTAATCACTTGCTTAATCAGACTCTGTAGGGCCAAATCCTGGCTGCACCACTTCTCAGCTCTTTGACCTTGGATGACAAATCATTGGAAAAGCATGTCTCAGCTTTCTAATTTTTAAATGAGTATAATTCCCAGTTTACAGGGTTGTAAGGATTAGATGTGATAACGTTTCTAAAATGCTTAGCACAGTGCTTGATACATACTTTTTGAACAATAACTGCTGTGCTGATGATGATGATGGTAATTACCACCACACCCCCTGCAGCATTACTGCTGGATCAGTGGGTGTCGTATAGGTTAGCTGCTCAAAGATATTAATTTAAAAGCCGTATTCTAGTATTGTTTCTTACTATTCATTTTTCCCTTGTGTGGCCTAATGTGAGATTTCTGAACTGTAAATATAATCCTGTTATCTTTTTTTTTAATGTAAAACTAACCCTCTTAGTAGCTTCCCATTATAGGAGAAAGTCTAAACTCCTTGCAAGGCATTTTATGACCAAGCACTTGTGTATCCCCTCTCCTGTCTCTCATTAGCTCACCTTCTCTTCCTGCCCCAAGTGAGATTCTGTTGAATGTTTAAATATCGTCTTCCCAAGGATTTAATGTAGTTTTATGACTGGTCTAAAGCCATGGAATTTATTCTTGTTTTAGACCAAATCGACCAATGCCTTTTAGATTCTGTTTTTTCTTGGTAAGCCCTGGCCTGGACCTTATTAGCTAGTTAATGATCCGTAACATGGTATTTGTTGCATATTTCTTTCAGTAGATTAGAGGTTCTGTAGTGCAGGGAAAACAGGGTTGTTAGTATCACATGGAGCTGCCGCATGAATTAATTTAGATGATGTTTGTGACAAAGCATTGTACAATAGTTGTCTGAAGTACTGTATACATAATTGTTTTATGACTTGAGAGTAAGAAAATAGTTTAAAAAATTTGTAAAGGAATTTCTATTTAAAATCTATGTGAGTTATTTCTTTTTACAGTAATGTTAATATAGCATTTAATTTAATAGTGATATAATAATAATCAGCATAATTGAAATTTCTCAGAAAAAATACATGTTTAGGTGAAACTTTTACCCCAATTTTTATATTTGGTGTTTACATGTAACACATGAAATGAAAGAACATTATCTTTCTCATTGATGATGATTATTATTTTTTAAGGTTTGGGAGTTGAGTGACATTGACCATGATGGAATGCTTGACAGAGATGAGTTTGCAGTGGTAAGTGACCTAATGCTCTTACAATCTTAAATACCTTAATGATTTTCTCAAGTGAAAATTTCCCCTTTTAATTCATCCTTATAGGAAAACTTATTTCTCTAAGATTGTTGGTATGATGATTTTTACCTAGAATTTATAGGTCATCAATAAATATTTTTAAACAAATGGATAATAGAAAATGTGTTTTTGCTCTCTTCATTTTACTTAACTTTAAGGTACATGCAAATATGTACTTCGGATAACGCACTGTGAAGATGCTGAAGGTGTTATTATTTGTGTCTCAACTTGGCCAAGCATCGCTGTATCTGTTTCTGCTATAGGATAATTTCACTTTGCACATATGCCTAAATTTTCAATTTGTTTTTCTTTAAAGGAAACATGAATAACATTTTAGTTTCATTTCATTTATGTATTCTGAGAAAGTTCTGACATCTTATCTGAAGACATGTTGTCCTTAGTAATTGGAGAGTGAATTTCAAATAGAGTTGTATTCATTTTGTTCACAAAGGTTAGATAAAATCTGCTGTGAACTCATGAATGGTAAATTTCTAACACCCGTTCTAATCTCTTATTCTAAAATTGGTCTGTTCAAATTTTCTTCCTTTATTTTGCTAAGGAATTATCCATTTCTTTGACTTTCAAACTTGTTGCCACGGATTTATTTGCATTATTCTTTTAATCTCTTCTGGGTTTGTGATCATAGTTCTTTTTCATTCCAAATCTTACGTGTTTTTTTTTCTCCCTCTCATTTTTTGTTTAATTGGAGTTTATCTACTTTATTGATCTTTTAATAGAGATATATTTTAGATTTATTTATTCTTTCTCTTATGTCTTGACTTTTATTCTTTACAACTTTTATCTTAATTACACCTTCCTAGTTTCTTTTGGTTTACTTTTTTTAAAAAAGTTCTGAAAATGAGTACTAAGTCCTTTTGTTTTTTATCTTTGATATTCAAAGCATTTAAAAGATATTTTCCCCCCTGAATCCAGGTTTAGCTGGATTCACAAATATTGGTACAAAGTACTCTTATTTTCACTACTTTTTAGATAATTTTTAGGGTTTTTTTGGTCATCTATTTAGGAATGTTTCCTACTTTTAAAGTATTTAAATATGTTTGTTTGGTTTTGTTCCCTTTGATATATTTTAGCTGATTAGATTATGACTTGAGAATGTGGTCGTTAAAACCTCTAGGTAGCCCTGGCCAGGTGACTTGGTTGGAGCATCATCCTGTAAACCAAAAGGTTGTGGTTCTATTGCCGATAAGGGCACATAACTAGGCTGCACATCCAGTCCCTGGTCAGGGTGTGTATGGGAGGCAGCCAGTTGATGTTTCTTTCTCATTGATGTGTGTGTGTCTCTCTCTCAAATCAGTGAACATATCCTCAGGTGAGGATTTAAAAAAAAATCTCTCCTTGAAAAAATTTGTTAAGATTTCCTTTTGTACTTTATTTTTTTAATTGTATTTTTTCCTATTGCCATTTAGTTTTCTTATACCCACTCCCCCCAGCAATCACCATACTGTCGTCCATGTCCATGTGTCTTTTTTCCTTTTTGCTTAGTCCTTCCACCTCTAATCTCCCCTCCCTTCCTTAGCTGTCATCTTGCTGTCCACAAGTCTGTCTTGTTTTCTTTTTTAGTTCAGTTTGCTCACTAGATTCCACATATGAGTGAAATCATTGGTATTTGTCTTTCTCTGACCGGCTTATTTCATTTTGTATAATGTTCTCCAGGTCCATCCATACTGTCACAAAGGATAAAATTTTCTTCCTTTTCTACAGCCAAGTAAATGTCCTATAGTTGTTTTATCCACTCATCTACTGATGGACATTTGGGCTGGAGCTATCTGTGGCTCACAGCTTGTGGCTTCCTCTGCTGGGCCTGGGTGTGTGCAGAAAGAACAAGGCTGAAGACCAAGATGGGACTCTGCCCAGGGAAAGGTCAGCTGAGGCCTCAGAGCTCCCTGAGATCTGCCTTAGTTGTTAACTAATCAGTGATATAGCTTCAAGCTGTACTTAGCAGCCTGGCTTAAGCTCCACAGGGTAGGGCTATTGCTTTCCCTCGTTCCAGTGCCACTTGGAGGGGAGTGCTCTGCCTGAGAAAGATGGCTTCTGCTGTATGGGGGATGACTTAGTGCAGGGATTCTGGTGATTGTTCCTCCAGTTCTCCCCCCAGAGCCACCAACCCCAGACTTTCCTCAAGCATCTCTAGTCCACTCTACCCTCCCTCTTTCGGGACCCTGGGTAAGTGACTGCAAATGAAATATTGTGCATTGACCCTTTAAGAGGCTTGCTGCATCTCGAGCTGTCTCTTCTGGCAGACAAAAACCCTGTTGCTTTTCATAGCCATGTGTTACTTGGGTTCCTTCCCAGCTCTGGCGCTGTAGGCTGGAGAGTCCAGCTTTGGTTTTAGACCCCACACTTCTCAGGGGAAATGCCACCACCCCCCTGCCCCAGCCACTAAAATATCCCTCTGAAACTTCAGCTGCTGCCTGGGGGAGCCCAGCCAGCCCTCTCTCATCTCCACACTCCCTACCAGTCATGTTGTGGTGATGTGGCTTCTGTCTGTCTGTGGTTGTAAGACTTGTCTCCAGCTAGTGTTCATTTGGTTATTTAGGATGATTTCTCTACAATGTAGTTGTAATTCCAGATTGGTCCTGGGAGAAGGTTAGTGTAGCTTCCACTTAACTCCTCCGCCATCTTGGGTCTCAAGATTTTCTTTGTTGCCAAGTTCATGACCTGTTTTTACATATGCTCTCTGGATATGCTAATATTTCTGTACAGGATATTTTAGACTTCTATATATCCATGATACCTGTTTTATTATGTTTAGGTTTCTCTTTGTCCTTTTTTCTGATATCCTGGAGTAAGCTTAGGTTTATTTTTGATATTTTTACATTGAAATCTTCAGAAAGATACTCTAAATGCTTCTTGGTTGAGTGTCTACCTCAGGCTGTGTAAGTGCATTTGCTAATACATTTCAGTTTAGACACTAGTTGCCAGCCAGACCTTTTGTGTATGTGTTGAGTATGGTCATCATTTGATTTAGTTGCTGCATTTGTTTTGATGGCAGACTTTGGTTGGGATAAAGCACAGTATTGTAAGAAAACAAAGTCACTTTCTTGTTTTGTTTTGTTTTATTTTTTATTTTTGTAGAAAAATTGACTACACTTTTGTCAAGATAGCTATTTTCAAGGCAACATGAAATTAATAATGCAGTATAATTTTAACTTTCAAAAAATGTGTTGTCTATTGGCAGCTGATGGCTGACATAGCTTTTTTTGCTTCTAGTGTCCACTTTTCCAGGAAATGACTCCCATCTGCAGCGAGAGGAATGCTGACCTTCAGTGTTCACTTTAACCACTTCTTTTAGCTCAGTGTCAGTCTGATAACATTACAGATATTGCTTTGGTTGAACGTGTGTGCTGGCCAGATTTTTTTTTTTTTTTTTTTTTTAGGCTTAAGCTTTTGGAGATAGAAAATTTGTGTTTCTAAAACTGAAATTGGAAAGAACAAGAAAACTGAAATAGAATGCTTCAAGTTGACTAGTGAATGGGGAAAGGAAAATTGTTGGTTTGGATCTAATGGTTAAATGTGGTCTCAGAATAAACAACATCAGTATCACCTGGGAACTTCCTAGAAGTTCTCTACCCAATTGCAGCCTTACTGACTCTAGAATTCTGGGAGGAGGGCCCAGAAATCTGTGCTTTATCAGGCTGCCCAGGTAGTTCTGATGCCTACTACAATTTGGATACCAATGGGTTAAAGGTTAGTTGTTTTTTAAAAAAATTTCTATATGTTTGTTGATTTAAGGGAGAGGAAGGGCGGGAAGGAAGGAGGGAGAAGAGGAGAGAGAGAGAGACTGAGAGAGAGAGAGAAAGAAAGAAAAAACATTGATGTGAGAGCAAATCATCAATCAGTTGACTCCTGTATGCACCCTAACCAGGAATTGAACCTGCAACCTTTTGGTGTAGGGGTTGACATTCCAACCAACTGACCCACCCAACCAGGACAAAGGTTGGTTTTATTTCTTATAGAAGAGAGCACGGTATTGTAAAATTACATGTGCTCCTAATACAGATGATCAAATCTGGAAAAAAGAGCTTTGTAGCCAGAAGATCTTGGTTTAAACTTTACTCTATCACCTCTTAAGAATATATTGGACAAGTTACTTAACATCACTTAGCCTCAGTTTCTTCATTTGTAAAATGACACTAGTAATCACAGAAATCATGGATTGTATTAGGTGTCCAATCAGTATTGATTTGAAAGTCCCACAAAACTTAGAATTAGAAGCAAACTTATTTTGGGGAACAATTATCATTTTTAATGGAAGAAAAAAATTAAGAAGAAATATTAAATATTCCTTCCCGTTGTTATTGTAACTTTTCTGGGGGTTCCAAGTGCATTTGAGTAATTTCATGTGCTTGAAGATAGTTACGGAAAATTTTCATCTTCTGAAAGTGTGGAAGGTGCCTTGAATTCAAAGTGGAAGCAATATCCTGATACTGTCTGTACATAGGTTGTCTTGTTTGTGCAAGTGCTTTATGTATTTAATAATAAAAAACAAGTTTAATAGGTAATACGTTCTCATGATTCAGAAATCAGTACAATATAAGAGAATATTCAGTGGGAAAACCCCAGTCCCATCATTGCCCTCAGCTGCTCCATTGGTTTCTTATTTGTCCTTGCAGAATTTCTTATTACAAAATAAATAAGTCTGAGTAATTATTACCCCCTTACCATAGAAGATAACCCAGTATGCACAGTTATATATACTGTCCAACACTGTGCTTTTCTCATGTTTAACAGTGTATCTCAAATATCTTTCATATAGAGAGCTCCATGATTTTTTTTTCTGGTCACTTTTATTAAAGACTACTTAATATACAATGAACTGCATTTAGTTTAAGTGTATAATGTGATGAATTTTGATAATTGTATATACATGTGAAGATGCCACCACAGCTAAGATATAGAATGTTCCCCTGCATTTTTTTTTGTTTCAGAGTATTTCATTGTATGGATATACCATAATTTTTTAAACCAGTTTTTAATTGATGAGCACTTGGGTGCTGATACAGGAAATTCTGTAATTAATCTTTTTCATACAGCGTTTCTTATGTAAGCAGGTAAGTCAGGATAGATTTCCAAATGTGATTGCTCAGCCAAAGGGGAAATAAGTTTGGAAAATGTTGCCAATTTGTCCTTCATAGACTTTGTACCAGTGTGAGCTCCCACTAGAAGTATATCTGTTTGCCTCATCAAGCTAACGAAGTGTTATGAAACTGGATTTTTCCAATTAAGTGGGAAATTGTATTTTAATATAATTTTAACTTGTATTTTTTATGTGAGTGAAAGTGAGCATGTTTTTGTGTATTAAAGGATAAGGCCATTTGTAGTATTTCCTGTAAAATATCTGTTCATATTCTGCCTATTTTCTTAGTGGATTTTTTTTCCTGTCAATTCCTAGGAATTCTTTATACTTTAGGGAGATTAGCTTTTTCTTTGCAAATATTTTTCCCTGGGTCATTTGCCTTTGGCATTGCAAGAACTTTTGTTGAAGGGTATTTGTCTAACTAAGATTTTGCTACTTAGGATATCTTCCTAAAAGTTGCTTAGGAACTTATTTTATTTTAATTTATTTTTCTTTCTTCCTCCTTTCTTTCATATCTCCCTCTTTTCCACTTTCTTTCCTTCCCAGCTCAATTTCTTAAAAAAGGGATTTGAGACATATTGAAGGTACTTTGGTATTGAATAATATTTAATTCAATGGGTGGATGTTATTAATGATTTTAACGTATATGACCCTGGTTCATCTATTTTGAAGGCCATGTTTTTGGTGTACTGTGCACTGGAGAAAGAACCTGTGCCAATGTCCTTGCCTCCAGCCTTGGTGCCACCTTCTAAGAGGAAAACGGTCAGTATATCAGGCCCTATGCAGTTGATCCCCAGGGCTTCAGCATCAGCCAAGGAATCTTACCACTCCTTACCATGTGTAGGCATTTTACCTACCAAAGCACCATTAAGACAGGTATAGATTTATCAGTGTTAACTTAAAAAAAAAAAAGCATGGCATTTAACAGTTGAATGCTTGATGAAGACAGAAGGAGCAATCAAAGGGATCAAGATTTAGAACTCCCTCTGATTGAATCTGCATAATGTGATGCCCCAGAGAAAATAGATAATCCTTCTATTGGCTTTGCTTTGATCTACCTAGAATTAAAGTTGGAGGTAGCAGATGCTCCATGCTAATCTGGCATGCTTGCCCTAACTAGTTAACAGTTGTTTTGTTTGTTTAATTTCCAGTTAACTCTTGATTCTTTGGGTTCAGATTATTTAATTTCGGGCTCTCCAAGGCCTTTTTTCCCCTCCAACTTGCTTTTTGTTAGGTTGAAAAAAGGAAAATAATGATAGGCTATGCAAATCAGCCAATTTGGCCATAGTTAACAATGCTGAATGAAACTATAAAAATTGGAGATTGAGAATTATCTGAATATTTTGTTTAAACAGACTCTCCCAACCCATATTCATGTGGTCATTCATAAGTCAAGAGTTAACTGTGTACAGATTTACTCATTACTTGAAAAGGAAAAAAGTAAAATGGGCATCTTGACAGTCCCGCTGACCTGTACTTTTCTTCTGTAATCTTCTCTTTGCCACAGCGTTTGGCCGGGGGTGTACTAACGGTGGCGCACTGCCGCTGTGGGTAGTGGTCCGCGTGGGTGGAGTGCTCAGAGTTTGTGATGGGGACTGTCCTGGGTTGAAAGATATCACTTCAACATTTGTCTCACTTTGGCAGAAATTATATATATACATTTTCCCCTGCAGTGGGTTGTGTCACCTGCAGAAAAAGCTAAATATGATGACATCTTCCTGAAAACTGATACAGATAATGATGGATTCGTGTCTGGGTTGGAAGTCCGTGAAATCTTTCTGAAGACAGGTTTACCTTCTACTTTACTAGCCCATATTTGGTAAGACTTCATTTAAATTGGTTTAAAGAACAAGTATGGTTTTGAATCAAATCTGGTTTTGTGCATTACTTTTAGGCATTTGTAAATACGTAACTTTTTGTTTCAGCATTCTTTATCGAAAAATTTAAAACAGAAGATTTCTTCTGGATAATGGACAGAAGCTTGGGAATGGGTTACCTAAAGTTTTATAAGATTGACAGTGTCAGTTAATTGTTATTAGAATGTTAAAATGCAGCATCTATTTATATCAATTCATCAAACTTGAATTTTTAAGGGAGAGTCCAAAATCTGAAATTTGAACTGTCTTCAAGGCATATTTGTATAATTCTGTAGGGTATATATATATATACTTTTATACCTTCACATATGAACTACATTTTTGGTCCTTAAAAAAGATAAGCCTTAATGTGTCTCATGACTTTCACATTCAGTGAGATAATGTACATGAACATGCTTTAGAGTGTGCCAGCTGCCAACCCATGTGACTGCGACAGAGGTTAACTTGAGGTTTTCAAGGAGAAGCAACCATTAGAAGTGGAACCACATAGTTGCAAAGAGAAACTTAGAAAAGAACAAAGAGACAAGAATCCAAGACTGGGAAGATTATATGCATAACTAATAATAGCACTTTTGAGTGCCTGAAGTCGGCACTGTGCTCAGTAAAATGGCAGCTGTTAAGGGTGTGGCATTATGCCCACACTTTTTACGTACTTTGTCTTTAATTCTCACAGTAATCTTGCAAGGTGGATGTTATCTCTACTTTATAGATGAAGAAACTAAGGCTTGGAGAGGTTAGAAAATTTGGCTAAGATCACAAGAATAAATAAGTAGAAAAGCTGGGATTCAAGGTTTCTTTGACACTGTAACCTATAGTCTATCTGTTGGACCATACTGGTTTTCAGTGAATCAAACAGATCAGGATTTCAGAAAGCTAACCTTAAAAAAAAAAGGAAGAAAATAGAATAAAACATGTGCTGTTTTTCTTCAAGTGACTTTGTAAAGCTTTCCAGACTGTTGCTCTTTCTTCACACGTGATCTCCATTTGCAGCTGTTGCTCCTGCTCTGACTCGTTGATCCTCATGCCCTCCCACTCCAAGAGCTGCAGAAGCAAGCTGACATGGGAATTTTTGCTTGTTTCAGAATTTTGCTAATGCCACTAATGAACAAAATTTGTTGAAACTTAGGTTTCATTTATTTACATCCTTTAATGTTGAAATTTTGGGAGTAGACATTGTTGGGATTCTTTGGTCCACTGTAACTCTTACTCAGTAGTGGCTGTGAAAATTGGTGAGAAAAAGTACAAAATGAACCATGATTAGAGGCCCCTGCTCAGCACCAGGATGAACATTCTGTCAGTCTTTATCTTTTTTGATGTCTTACTTCTAACACTGGGTTGAGTTTTGGGCAAGCTACAAATTAGTATGACTTTCTTTTTTAATTCAAGTGATCATTTTTAAAAAGCTATATAGTCTTACTAGGTTTTTAGAGTGGTGGTTGTGGCATTTATATACTCTGTGTTTATTTGTGCAGGGCATTGTGTGACACAAAGGACTGTGGGAAGCTTTCAAAGGATCAGTTTGCCTTGGCTTTTCACCTAATCAATCAGAAGTTAATAAAGGGTATTGATCCTCCTCACATTCTTACTCCTGAGATGATTCCACCATCAGACAGGGCCAGTTTACAAAAGGTAAGACGACTTAAAAGAAAACCTCAGTGCATTAACAGAGAGGAAGGAGTGCTGTGCTGGATGACAGACTGGGTTGGATGGAACGGTGGACAGTGTGTCTGGCTGGGGGTGGAGCAGCACGCTGATTGCGGTCTGGTGTGTGGCTGTAAATGTGCTGAGTGCATGCACGACGCCTTTGAGCCGTCCCTTGCTGGCCTTCACTACACATGGCAGCCACATTTCCAGGCTCCAGATTGGGAAAATGTGGTCTTTTTTTCCCCTCTTCATGGATTTTTCCTGGATTCGCGGATTAATTTTTATGAATAGGGTATAAAATTTAAGTGAAATTCATAAAATTAATTATTATTGTTTCATTTGATGATTCACTCTTACAAAAAAGAATACAAATTTGAAAACAAAATCAAGGAGATTATAATTGCTTGGTATCAGTTTTAAATTAAAAGAAAAAAAAACAAGAAAAGCTTTATGTTGAAACTGTGTGGTTTTTGCCAAGTCGAAAACCTTCTGTTCCTGAGCACACAGCTGAATTTCATACCTGCACAGCTAGAAAGAAGCTCTGCTGCCTTTGGTTTTGGGCCATCAGTACGAATTTTCAGAACTCCATTGGTTAGCCATGTGGTGCCTGGATTTTTCTCTCCTCCTCTAGAAATCCTTCCAACTATAGTGCGTTGGATTTGCATACTCTAGTGGCTATTTGCTGTTAAAAATACATACTCTGAATCTTTAAATTTCTTGTGACCTATAAAGTAATCATTGCTGGGGTGATTCTTCAGCATTATAGGAGTTGTCAAATGTCTGATATGAGAAGAGCACTCTTTAAAATGTCAATAGAATATTTTGGTTTTGCATTAATTTTGTCACATAGGTTTAAAAAATCCTATTTAAACAAACCTAATAAAAGTCAAAATTTAATTTGTTTCCAAGTTGTCTAAATGGAAATTTACAGCCACCAGGTACAGAAGTCACTTATTTTTAAATAAAATAAGTATTTGATTATTGACTTTGTGAGTTTTTTGGGGGGAACATTTTATGAGTTTCTTGAGATTTCTTGTGATGTGGGATGTGGGTTCCCTGAATTGTGGAGAAGGCTAAAGGTGACGCCTTCTGGTGAGAAAGGTAAAGGTTGCACATCGGTGTTTATGTCCTCTGCTGTGCCTCTCTTGCAGTTACAGAGTGCTGTGTTGTGTTCCCCTTTCTTTTACTTATGTGACTGGTTTTTCCCCCTTGCTGCCTTCATTTTATACCCACTTAGTGTCCCACCAACAGGGATTACAGATATGACAACTTGCTGAAGCAAATTATGTTTCTTCATTGGCATCTCTATGACATTAGTAGACACGTCAAGTTGTATCTGCTCTACAGAGGTTTTAATGTAATAGATTTGTTTAATGTTTATTCACTAGAGAGAGCATAGACATCCCTGTCTGTTTATGTCAGATATCAGTGCTAGTCATTAAAATGGGATTTTTATCACTGGATCTTATCTAACCAAAATTTTTAACCTTAAAAATTAAAGTTAGCATTTATTTTGTCTGTATAATAATCTCTTTTTATAAGCTGATTTTTTTTTTTAGAACCGCATTTTTTTGTAGCTTTGACTAATCCTTTTTTGAATGTTACTTTCCTTTCTGTGTTTTTTCTAGTTTGGACTATTTTTTCCCTTCTGCAGTGCTCTGCTTTTCGCCTTTCTTGTATTGTCAGTTTCTTTACTCTCCCAAGGTTAGAGCTTTACTTAATGCCTTTTTAGCATTACAGTTTTGGGTTTACAAGATACATTTTGAAGTTAGAGGTTTTTTTATGCAGCAAAGTTGATGCAGAGAAAATACCTAAACAGCATGCCTCTGTCGCATGTCTGTTACTTGGTCCTTGTGTGTGTTCTAACTTGCCTTCCCGAGGCTCTCTGATCCACTTAAAATCACCAGAGTGGAATTTTGGGGTAAAGTACACAGCAGGGTGAGAACATATTTTGAAAGAAGGGAGCAGATTACACTTTTCTGTATATGCCCTTTTTATACTAGATGTACTGTTTGTTTTCTGGTTACATGTTGTTTTATTGCTTCAGTGCGGGGGTTTTGCTTTTGTGTCAGCAACTGAGTGACACAAGCTGTGCCCTGACTACAGTACACTCATCTTTCTTTGAAGTCGTCTGTGGTGTCACCTATAACTTGTTTGAGGTTAAACTTGTTTCACTCTTCTTCTAGATGATATTTTTTAATAGTGAATGACTGTCAAATGTGAGTCACTCTTTTTGAGTTAGAGTGATAAGAGAGCTGTGGAAGTCATTTCACAAAGGGGATTGAGCCAAGGTGGAAGCAGCTCATTGAGAGGCCATCTATCTTTTTTATTTTTTAAAAAAATGTATTTATTTTTAGACAGAGGGGAAGGGAAGGAGGAAGAGAAGGAGAGAAACATCAATGTGTGGTTGCCTCTTGCATGCCCCCTACTGGGGACCTGGCTCACAACTCAGGCATGTGCCCTGACTAGGAATCGAACCAGTGACCCTTTGGTTCGCAGGCTGATACTCAGTCCACTGAGCCACACCAACCAGGGCTGGGGCCATCCATCTTTTAACAGCATCTTCTGTTGAGGAAGTTAATTACAAGAATAACTTAAGTGTATAAAATATGAAGTTTGTAGAATGACTCCACATGTATTATTTTTTTCATTTAATTTTTAAAGTGTGCAGGGCAGAAATTATTCTCTGTTTTACAGTAAAGATCATGCAGCTAGTAAAATAGTAGAGCCCAAAATAAATCCAGCTAGATTTTCTAACTGCAGGTAACATTCAGAGACCAATTTTGACACTTTCATTATTGAAGGAGAAACATATGTAAAGAATGTGATATATGAAGATAGTTTCATATACGGTGATAATAATATTTACTATGGAACATGCATGAACAATTGATTTTACTTTAAATAGACATGAAAAGTATTTAACAAAAGTAAACGTTTGTTGAATAAAATCAACCACCATTTAATTCTCTAAGACTCAACAAATATTTGTATACTTTGTGGCACATGATACAAATACAAATAAATCATCATTCATCTCCACAAGAAATATACACTTCAGTGGAGGAATTACTTTATAAATCGGATATGGCTGTACTACAAGTTCTGGAGAGGCTAGCATCAAGTGACAAAGGCATTGGGATCTGAAGTGATGGTATATAATCTAGAACAATAGCTTTTAGAAAATTTAAGGGAAAATATCTTAGTACATAACTGTGTGCGTTTAAAATTGTACTAGATAGGGTGTTCTTAAATAAATTAAAATTGTTGGTAATACCATAAAAAATGTAATACCGTATATCCATGTAGTGCTTTTAAACATTTTAAATGCTTTGGCATATATAATTTTAGAGTAATAATGTATAATTGTGAACTTTTTGTTTTTAGAACATCATAGGATCAAGTCCTGTTGCAGATTTCTCTGCCATTAAGGAGCTAGATACCCTTAACAATGAGCTAGTTGACCTACAGAGGTATGTAAAATAAAATTATTACAGCTGACTGTATAAATATTTCTCTCTTTCTCTTTCTTCTCTTTCTTAGTAGATACTATTTTACTTGGTTAAGTGCCATGATTCTTCAGTTGGGAATTGATATACTTCATTTCATCAAATCTCAGGCAACCTTTAATTGCAGGAGGCACTGTTTTCCTCTGTACCACTAAAAAAAAGAAAATACACTTAAAAAAGCCAAATAAACAATGGCTTGTCATCAACTGTTAGATACTATTTGATTTCAGACAGTGAAAAATTTGTATGTTAGAATGAATGAAATATAGTCTTCCTCTAACTTTATATATTTGAATAACATACTAGAAAAATGTTAAAGAGCACAATCTATTAAGGAAGTGAATTATAAGACTAGCTTGAATTTCACTTCATGGAAGAAATATTAAATGCAGAGACCATGCCAAGAGCTTTCATAGCTGCTATCCCATTTGATCCTCTCAAAAGCCTTATGATTTGAGATAGATATTTATTGGTTCTGTTTCATAGATTAAGAGTTTAGATGCTTAGGTTATTTTGGTGAAAGTCATACAAATCTGTTAACTGTAGAACCAATACCTAATCTCAGGACTACTTGATTTGGAGTAAAATCTCCTTTCTTTGCATAGGTATTGTGTAGAACAGACTTGAATACAATTAGATTTGATTCTAATTACAGCAGGTACTATTGATATTTCCTAATTCCCTTTTTCCTTGGAAACTTTATGGTAATACTCATTGTAAAAATAACCTCCTAAAATTACTTTTGTTTAAATCCTCACCCGAGGACATGCTTATTAATTTTTGAGAGAGAGAGGAAGGGAATTGGGGAGAGAGAAAGAGAGAAACATCCATGTGAGAGAGAAACGTTAGTTGGTTGCTTCCCGTACACACCCCAGCCCAGGAAGACACCTGAAACTTAGGCTGTGCCCTGACTGGGAATCCAACGTACGACCTTTCGATCTATGGGACATTGCTCCAACCAGTGGATCCAGGCTGGCCAAGGCTAAAATTACTTTTTTAAAAGTGAGACTTTTTCCATCTATAAGGCATTGTATTTAAATATCACTGCATTTACACAAACCCCCTTTTTTACCTTGACAACACTTTGATGCAGATAATGACTGATACTTTATTTTATTGATGGTATTTAGACATAAGGGAATTAAAAATTTATCTGGGCTGTTTGGCAAGACTTGGTAATGATCTTTCCTCATCCATGAGACTATATTGAGATTGCTGCAGAGAAACTTGTTTGTGATTTTTTTTCCCCATTACAAGAGGGAACTCAACCCAGGCAAACTTAAGTGGGAGTGAATTTGTCGACTTGTGAAGCTAAGACCTCTTAGAGGTAGTGGTGGCTTAGGACATAGCTTTATACTGGGGCTCAAACCATATAATCAGTTCTTTTGCTCTCTCCATTTCTGGTTTCCACTTCTGCTGGGTTGATCCATTTTCAGATGGATTTTCTGATTATGTTGTCTGATTATGTTGGCTATAGCCATAGCACTCCAGCCTCATGTACTTAAATTTCCACTCTAGTGGAGTGCCTGTCTTGGGGCAGTTCCTGCACAAGTCCTAAGATTCAACCAGATTGGGCTGGCTTCGTGTCCTGCCTACCCTGAAATAATCAGTGGCCAGGGATGTATATAGTTTGATTTTTCACAAATTCTGTCCTGAGAGTGGTGGATGGTAGTTTGCCACCGACACCACATGAGTTGGAGGGGACATTCTCATGTGAAAAGTCTGCAAGAGAGAGAGATGAATTCTGGAGAGGTAAATGTCTGCTGAAGACATACAGCTTTAAGTCACCAGTAATTTCAATGATCAGCATTGTTGAATGATGTGACTTGATATTCTATAAACTTATGCCGGGTACCTTTTTAAATGTCATTGCTTAGTTTTAAGCATACCTACCAAATTGTTATTTTCTGTTCAAAAATTGGCCTTTGCCTATTATATAAAGTCTCTAATATTGGAATCCTACAGAGTAAAAACAAAACAAAACAAAACCCCTTTAATATCATATAGTCCCACTTTCTTAATCATGAAAAAAAAAATCAAACCCAAAGTCACACATCCAGTCAGCAACCACATTGGCTGGCACCCAAACCAGGCTGTGCAAGTTCTATGTCTGTTTTCTTTCTGTTGTATATTATATAAGTGTGACTCTAATTAAGATTTAAAAACATTTACTTTGGTTCAGAATAGGAAAAGTAAATGTTTGATTACTGAGTCTGTAATGGTGTGTAGACTTTTCATTTTCATATGGCCCATAAATGGTCCATTAACATTTTTTGTCCTTTATGTAATGTACACTAAATAGTTGTTAGATTTGAAAATACTCGTCTTCTATGCCTCTCAGGCCCATGAAAATGGACACATAGCCCAGTGTTCTGGCACGTGCTTGAGTTCATCGTCTGTCATTTAACATGTGAATGTTCTGTTGTGAGTTTTAATAGGAAGTAGAGCATCTTACATAAAATGTCCTTGCCAGTGCAAACATTTGCAATTCTTAGTTATTTTGGTCAATTGAGGTTTCATTAACTTCTAGAAACCCTAATGTTAAATTGTACTAGAGGCTGTCTTGTTTAGTGAGTCACAGCTAACATAAAAAGAACATATCTAACATTTCATGACTGTTTCAGTTAAGAAAGTGACATACCTCCAAAGCCTTGTTAGGTTTCAGGTTGTAGTCATGTTTTATAAATCTGCAATACATTTATATGTGATTTGACATTTGTGAAAATACTTTTCCCTCGGCTTTTATTTATGTGAGATCTACAATGTAGGCAAACTTCCATCGTCTGTCAACTCCATTAATGTCATGGTGAGACTCATGTAACTGTGCTAAAATTGATGGTTAAAATTCAATTTTATAAATGTTTGTATTAGGTCACTAATTCCTTTAACTTTTGCTACATAGGGATTTAAATACGTCAGTTAGACTAAATTAGTATGATATTTTTAACTTAGAGAAGGAAAAGCAATGACTGTATGATAATCTTAGCAAACACCTGCATCTCTCACCTGGGCTCAAGACCTGCATTTTTTATTGCCCAGCAGTGTTTTCATCTGCGTCTCCAGTAGGACAGGCTTTCTAGTCTTTCCCTGCCCGCTGTCTGTCTCTTTCATTCCCCTTTCTCAGTGATCTCACTGTTCATCTAATCACTCGGGCTGCAAACCTGAGATTGTTTCTTCCTTTCATCATTATTTTCCTATCTTTGAAATGTTTCTTGAAATCATTCCTACCGTCTCATCCTCTTTGCCTAATTAACTTCTCATCCTTCAGATTTCACCTTGGATACCATTTCCTCCAGAAGGGGAAGCCTTCTCTGACTACTGTATGTCCCAACCCCGTACCTGTCAAGTCTTACGTAATAGCCTGTTGTACATTGTTTTTGTATTTACACTTGTCATAACATTTACTATACGTTATTCTAATTGTCTATTTTGTTTGGCAAAATAAAACTAGACTGTGTACTTTTTTAAGCATAGGAACTATTTGCTTGTTCACTATTGTAACCCTAATGCTTAGCTTATGTAATAGATGAGAAAAATTGGCTCATTGTTGAAATCTGTCCCTTTTGTCTTCTGTTTCCATCTTAATTTGAGCATTTATCTCTTATCTGCATCACTGTATAACCTAATTTACTCTCTGCTTTGAGCTTTTTGACCATCCTACCTCCACTTAATGTATGAAAACCCGGATCCCTTAGTTGGGATCCCCATTCCCAACTAGATCCAGTTCACTTTTCTGAGTGTGGCATAAAGGCTCTTCCCTTGTGGTGTTCCCTTGGCATGCTGCTCGTTCTTCTGTCTTAGCCACCTCCCACAATAAAGTAGAATCATCTCCTGATAGCACTGTAAACTTTCTTGAGAGTAGACACAGTATGTTTGCTCTTGTACTCTCAGGGTTCAGATAGTGCTCTAATCTATTTCAGTTTTATCCCTTTTCTCCAGCTGGCCTGGTGGGTAGGCTTATTACCTCTCACCTCAATATTCCACTGCTTTTTAATTCTTCTTTGCCTCTGATCCTACTGTTCCCCTTTGCCTGAGACACCTTTTGCCTTAACAAACTTTCACTCATGCTTCAAGGTTCAGCTTAAATACCATCTCCTTAGTCAAACCTCTGAAAGGTTTATTGCTTGTTGCTCTTTCCTTTCTACTTCTAGAGACTTCAGTGTTTTATAATACTACTCACCACATCTTACTGTGGTCTTTTTAAAAAATATGCATTAAAAAAATGTGAACTCCTTCAGGTCAAGAGCTGTGTCGCATTCATTTGGATAGGTTGACAAACTGACACACACATTGCCTGAAGCCATAGAATCTCTCAGTATAGGTTGGTTAGTTGGTTGAATGAAGAAGTCAGAGTATGTTATAAATATTAGAATATTTCCCATATTTAATTCCTACAGTTTATGGCACTCTAGAGGCCATATGTTAAATGATGAAATAAAGCAAAACAACTCAATAATAGCTTATTTTTGAAGATATAGTAGAGGATTTTGTTGACAAAAGGATTTTTAATCTTCACAGAGAATGAGGTTAGTGGGCTGATTTTTCATATTTTGACTAACTGTTTTTGTGTCAAGGAGCTCCTTTGAAAATCTGATGAAGACTGTTAGACTTCGCCCAGGGAAAAAACGTGTATCTGTGTACACCATTTTGCATTTATTTCAGGAGTTCTCAGGCCCTTAAAAACTATCCATGAAACCAGTTTCAAAAACCCTTCCTCTGAAAGTTAAGTGGCTCACTTGGCAGTGATAAGGCGAAATGTACTGAAAAATTGCTTCACTCACTCAGTGTGGTGGTGGCGAATTATGCTGAGCAGCAGTTAACATTTGTTTGTCTTCCACCAGCTTCTTCTTCCTTCCTGTCTCTGTCCTTTTAGCAAGAATATCAGGAAGTAAAAGCTACATCCTGTCAGGCCAGTTGTTATCCTGGTCTGGGGCCAGTAAATGGGGTAGATAATTACAATAATGATTGTTAGGCATTGTGCTCTGCCTGCTTTATATAAATTCTTTTACTCAGTTCTTGCAGTGTTGCTAAAGGGTAAGTAGTTTTATCTCAGTTTTTCAGATGAGGAATGGACAAGTCTTCTTTTCTAAGAAGCCTTCCCTGATATCTATCTCAGCTCAGAGAGCACTCAATTTCCTTCTATCAGAACATTTAACAATACTGGGTTATATTTCTTTTCACAATAGACTCTGAGCTCTGTGTGATAACACAGAATGTCTCTAATTTGTAATAAAGCAAATATAGTGTAATATTTCAGAGCCTGGGCTTTCTAACCAGATTGCCCAGTTTGACCCCTGACATGACTTAGACAAGTGACTTAGTTAATTATTTGCACTCAAGTTTCTTCATTGTAAAGTGCAAATATGAATAACACCATATAAAATACCAGGTCAGTTCTTGGAACATGGTACATTCTCAATACATGTTAGTAATCATCCTCACCTTCGTCATCATCATCCCTAATACCAGCTGAGCACTTCAAGCACAGCACTGACTGAGTAGGTGCTCCGCAGACATTGGCTGGAGTAGCTGAATGAGCACTCTTTCCCTAGTTGAGGAGAAACAGGAACTATGTATCCAGGGTCTATATTCCTAAATATATAGATCTCCACCTCAATTATATTTGAGAGCTGATTTAAAAATATAAATGTACACACACACATATATACACACATATATATGTATATATATTTAAGGCAGCGTTAGCGTATGGTTTGAATTTGTTTTAATTATGTTTTTGGTTTAGTTTAGTTTATTTCAGATACCTTTAGAAGATATTAGCTCTGGGGAAAGCGTTGCTTATATTATTGAATCTGGAGCTCTTTTGTTTATGTAATCCAATCTAATCAGTTTCTGGCCCCGTAGAGATCTGTGGTACTGATACAGAAGGTCTCGATTATGACTGCTTTTTATTTTTCAATTACAGTTTACATTCACTATTATTTTGTGTTAGTTTCAGGTATGCAGCATAGTGGTTAGATAATCATATGCTTTACAAAATGGTCCCTCCAATATTTCTAGGACCCACCTGGGACCATACATAGTTATTACTGTACTATTGACTATGTTCCCTATGCTGTACTTTACATCCCCATGGCTATTTTGTAACTACCAATTTGTACTTTTTAATCTAACCTTCAACTTTTTCATTCACTCTCCTCTGTGAACCATCAGTCTGTTCTCTGTCTCTGAGTCTGTTTCAATTTTGTTTGTTTATTCTGTTCTTTAGATTCCTAGTATAAGTGAAATCATATGGTATTTGTCTTTGACTGACTTAATTTCACTTTGCATAATATCCTCTAGGTCTATCCATGCTGTCACAAATGGTAAGATTTCATTCTTTTTTATGGCTGTCATATGCGCATATATATGTACTACAATTCTTTTATCCACCTGATGGGTACTTGGATTGATTCCATATCTTGGCTATTATAAATAATGCTGCAATGAACGTAGGGGTACACATGTTCTTTCAAATTACTGTTTTGGGTTTATTTGGATGTATACCCAGAAGTGGAATTGCTGGGTCATAAGAGAGTTCCATTTTTAATTTTTTGAGGACCATTCATACTGTTTTTCATAATGGCTGCACCAATCTGCATTCTCACCAATTCTGCATGTGGGTTCTCTTTTCTTCATATCCTCGCTATCACATGTTTGTGGATTTATTGATGACAGCCATTTTGACAGGTGTGAAGTGATCATCTTTTTGTGGTTTTAATGTGCATTTCTCTGATAATAGTGACTTTGAGCATCTCTTCAGATGTCTGTTGGTTTCTGTATGTCCTCTTTGGAGAATTATCTGTTTAGGTCCTCTGCCCACTTTTTAATTGGATTGTTTGTTTTTTTTTGGTGACTCCTCCCAACGGCATGAGCTAGGCAGGGCTGGTGACAGGGAGTTGGGAGGGTAGAGCTGTTGTATTTCTTCAGGCTGATGCAGTTTGGAGGGGAGTGCTTAATCCAGGGAAGATGGCATATGTTGGTGGTGTGGGAGAGGGACTTAGCAGAGGGACCCTGGTAGCCGTCCCTTCAGCTCTCTACCTGGAGCTGTGCCACCCAGTCTGTCCTTGCAGGACTTTAGTTGGTTGTGATCTTCCCTCCCAGCACCAGAGTCCAGGGTGTGCTGGCCATTTAAGAGGACACCTGGGTGTTTAGCGGACTCCCATCTGTCCCAGTGGACAGAATCCCTGATGGTTTTTACAGCTAGATATTACGTCCTGTGACGGAGCCAGCATTTGAATTCCGGACTATTTTACTCCAAGTCTTAAGCTTTGAAAACCATATAATAAAAAAATACATATTAAAAAAAGGACAAGAAAACCATATAATGAATTTCTAATAGTAGAGAGTTGGATTATTGTTAATATGTAGACAAGATTTTGGGGGTAGAGATTTCAGTGATTACATAGCCCCTGTGTATTAGATCATTTTTGAAACTTTTTTTGTAACTCATAATTCCTTTTAACAAGTTTAAAAATTATTCCATCAGTGTTATTTAAAATGATAAGTAATGTTAGTATAAGTTAAAAGCAACCAAAGTGTAGGCTGGAAGACTACCTTTTTCCTTAATTACATGTCATCTCGTACATTTTGCCTTGCATATCTTAGGATGGTAGAGATATTAGCATCTGTATAATGAAAAATAGGAAAATGAAAGTTAATGTGACCTGATTTGAGTCAACAGAACTATTTCACAGCAGAGCCAGATTAAATTTCCAGTTCTCCAGTTTTAGTCCCATTTTTCTTACTTTACATAAAACCCACATGCCTTACTGAAGACAACATAATGAGAATAGCATGCTTTTTTGTGTTTGCTTGTTAGATTCATTGGCACTGAAACTACTTAATAATAAGAGCATCTTTATTGTTATATAATAAGTCTTAGGATGGAAGAATATAACTTCATGTTTTTCACAACTTTGTAGTTTTCACTTGGTTTCTAGTTTTTATTGTTTTCCAGTTGGAAAATAATAGATGCTTCTGTTTAGGAAAAAAGACATGAAACTGTATCTGAAAGGACTTTAAACGTGATTCAATTCTGTTTTTCTGAAAAGGTTGGTACTATGTAAAAACTAAGGCAGATGGCTCGTTCCCTCCTCCCTATAAACAGAGTCTGGGTAGATGGAAGTGGATTGCAAGAACTCGAGGTCCTCAGGCTGACTGTCCTTATGAATAGTTTTTAACAGCTTACCAGTAGGTTTATATAGTTATCAACCTCAGACTTCGAAAGCCTAGCTTGGGCCTTATTGTCCTTGCTGGTTCAGGTACTAGTTTCCACAGAATCAGAACAGTCAGCCTTTGGAACACCAGGGAGCTCTAGAGCCCTGGCCTTTCTGTGTGGCGTTGGTATTCTTAGGTCCCTTAGGTTGTACCAATGTCTTGGAGTGCGTAGTCTTAGATAGAGAGTGTGTAGGATCATTTCATTTCCCTTTTCTGGGATTTACTAAGGTGAAGGCAGTAGCTTTTCCTGTCATGACATCCAAGATGAGTACTACTACTCTGGGAAAAATGCTCATATACCCATATTTGAAACATATCTTATGTCTGTCTTATCCACATATATTGGTAGACTTCTTAGGAAACTGCATGTAAATATTTTTTAATTGTGGTGCAGAATCTTGAAAATAATTAAAATTTTAAATCACTAATATTAAACAGAATGCTTTGCATTAGCTATGCATCCATCACCTTTAAAAAGTATGTGCTAATTTGAACCCTGACGGGTGTGGCTCAGTGGATTAAGCATCAGCCTGTGAACCGAAATGTTACTGGTTTGATTTCCAGTCAGGGCACATGCCTGGGTTGCGGGCCAGGTCCCCAGTTGGGGGCATGCAAGAGACAACCAGTCGATGTATCTCTCACACATCGATGTTTCTCTCCCTTCCTTCCTCTCTCTCTAAAAATAAATAAATAATGTCTCTTTTAAAAGAAAATAAAAATATGTGTTAATTTGAAAGAGAGGAAAATGTAAGAAATATGGCCGAGCATCTTTATTATACCTAAATGTGTTTAGATATTTTTACTTGTCAAGAATGAGAAGGATAGCTAGCAGGGGTATCCAGCCCATGGCCCGTGGGCCGCATGCAGCACAGGTAGGCTGTGAATGCAGCCCAACACAAATTCATAAATTTACTTAAAGCGTTATGAGATTGTTGTGTGAGTATGTGTGGCAGTGTATTTAATATGTGGCCCAAGACAAGTCTTTTTCTTCTGGTGTGGCGCAGAGACACCAAAAGGTTGGACACCCCTGCTAGATGTTGAGTCTATGGAATACTACAGAATAACAATTTGGCATCTCTGTAATTATAATATAAGTCAATGAGGAGATTATTTGATTGTCAGGCTGATTTTCAGGACAGAATTTCAGTTGTATTTTTTATAGAAAGCAATATAACTGGCAATTTTTTTTTAAGTTTTCTGTTTAGGACTATATATTATACCACTTGGCTTAAATAATAAAAGGAATTATGAAACCAGAATTTTACTAGATAAAAGTAGATCAAAAGTTAAATTTGATTTCAGTACTAAGAGAAATTAATGCCTCAAGATTCCTATATTTTATTTAGTTGGGAGTTGTTTTCAAGATATGTTTGTAGACATTACCACTGTTCCCCACTCTTCCCATACCCAAAATTTGTAAAGAGAAATTTGTACTTTTAAGCATCCTTCATTTTACCCAAACATAGACTGTGTTTGCTTGTTAGAGCTGAAAGTCCTTTGCAGTGTTTTCCTTTTTCACCAAGTGAGCTTCTTTCTTTTGCTCTCCCATTGGTGTGTCAGCTTACTGCCTTCCTGCAGCCCTGTTTTTATGCACGTACACTTGATCTGTTCAGCAGACACAGCCAGTAAAGCAGTTAACAGCGGAGCAGAAGGGGTTGAGTACTAACACACATTAGTGTTTGTAATGCTGATCTATGATACCATGTAATGTTTTCTGTTGTTGTTATGTACTATCAGAAACCAGGAGCTGAATTGATACTGACCTTGTGTGGATTGCCTCTGAGGATCTGGGCTGGGGGGAGGGGCCAGTTTCTCATGTGACTTATCTCTGACATGCTGCAGCCAGACTGAGAACACTATTCTGCTCGTATATGGGGGAAAGAAAAAATTTCTAAGATTGAGCTGGCAGAATTTGTAGGGCATATTTAGATTTTTCTTCCTGTGTTTTTCTATTTTTCAACTTTACATAATTTTATAAGGATTGGTTGTGAGATTGACCTTTGCATAATAAGTAGATTGAGGTATGGGAGGAACAGGCTGCCACAGTGATTCATACGGTAAGAGACTGTTGAAAATCTCAGCAACATCGTGACCCACATTGCGACCCATCTGAGAAACAGTTAGTGAGCTCCTTGCCATCTCCAGTGTTTAAAAGTAACAGTACACATACAGCTTTATTCTTGCGCTTTTTTCCTCCCATGCAGTTATTAAAAACATTGTATCTACATATCCAAAACAGTTGAATTTTATCTACATTTAAAATCTCACCTCAAAAAGGTGAGAAATACAAATGTAGAATGTAGTTGCCCCTTAAGCGTCTCCTTTTCTCACTTTCCTGTATGCTCCAGTTTAATGGAGCCTGACCTCGTGTTGGAGACGAAACTGAAACACGGTCATGAAGCTCCATGGGCAGCTCTGCAGCACCA
Source organism: Tonatia bakeri (assembly GCA_004024845.1). NCBI lineage: Eukaryota > Metazoa > Chordata > Mammalia > Chiroptera > Phyllostomidae > Tonatia > Tonatia bakeri. Next base: position 174,368 of record PVIA01001730.1, on the reverse strand, counting down.
GTCTGGAGGACTTCTTGAATGCCTTCCTCTCTTCTTCATGTTGCCTTTTTTAACCTTTCTCCCTGCCCCAAAAATGTAATACTGCAGAATTCTACGGCTTTTTCTCACATTTTGTAGAAAAGAAAGTGAAGGAAGCAGTGTGTGTGTGATTTTAGTACAAACAGCAGTTAAATTTATTGTATCAAAAGAAATAGCTTCATTTTGTAATTCTGAATCTAAGATTACTTAGGATTCATATATTGGGAATCCCACTCTTATGGATAATGTATGAATTTAAGTAATGATGTTTCAAAGTTAAAGGGGATCCTAGTATGTTTCATCTGAAGAGTAGAAAGATAAATGCTAATGCTATGTTGTTTTTTATATTTGATCAGTTGGGATTGATCAGTGATCTAAAATAGCTTTTTTTAGCAGATGTACTTGCTAGAGCAAATGGCCTGTGTATTGGCAGTCCTTTCCATTTTCTCTATATTTCATTCTCAAATTGGTACACACCAGTGATTTAAGGGGACATTACTACTTCAGTAAATGTTAATATTTGACTGTTTCTATTAGCCATTTTCATTTAATTTAATAGTGGTACTTAAGGGTTAAGGTTACAGAACTGATGCAACCCCTCCTTTTTTTCACCAGCAATTTTCATTGGACAGCATTTCCATAGCAACAGTGAGATCAGTGAAACCTCAATGTTTCATTGATTATTTTTCTCCTTTTCCTTTTTTAATCTATTCTCTTTTCACCACATTTTAGTGAGGAGATTTGATATTTTTTTAACAGTCAGAGATTTACATTGATTTCTGTTCCATAAATAATTAAAAGAGGGTAGAAAAATCTGCCCTTCATTTAAAAATTGAATGTTTCACTATGTATTTAAAAAACGATTCAGGATTAGGAGGATGGATAACCATACCGGCTGTAGCTGATGTTCTCAAATATTCTTGCATTGTTTGCTGGTCTTCTAGGGAAAAGAATAATGTGGAGCAGGACCTTAAGGAGAAAGAAGATATTCTTAAACAGAGAACAAGCGAGGTTCAGGTACGTGAGCTGTGAAATTCAGTATTCCATTTCTGACGTAGGAGAATTTATTTTAAAGGTATAGGGTCATTTACTATGTAATGATCGTGGTGTTGGTGAATAGATCAAGGAATACCTATTACATATGTGATATAAATAGTTGTCTTTTGTAAAGTGATTGTTTTTCTCTGAATTTTGGCCTGCAGAGATCACACTGCAATGAGAAAGCAGTATTTTTTATCATAAATTTCTAGTTTTGAAAGTATTTTAAAGATAATATTTACCTACGTATTATATCGTTGAAAGTAAGTTTGAATGACTTGTGATATAAATAGTATTACACAAGTAGAACTAAATGAGTGAACTTGTCATCATCATCATCATCATCATCATCAACATCATGAAAATGCAAATTGCTTTTTAATAGGCATGAGATTTTTGTTAGCTAGGAGACCTAGTGTTTTAAAGGACTATTTCTCATGATACTGGTAGGGGGAAATGATACAGAATAATTTAAAATAGTATTTTATAAGTTGCTTAGTAGCCAGGATATCTTAAACTTTGGCATAAAGATATTTGATTCATTTTCACTAGGTGCTGTGTTAGGTAGCTTCATTTTACAAACAAAATAGAAAAGACAATAAAACCTCAGTTTCTGATTGGGAAGTAACACAAAAAGGGTTATTTGAAACATTAAAAATACAGAAGGTCGGGCAGTGTTGCAGTTAGAACCATAAGCATTGCATGTGACTGTTCCTGGGGCATGTTTCCTGAATGCTGCACCAGTGCCTACAGGAGGCTGGGTGTGAAAGCACTGGGAGCCGCTGCCAGCAGGAGCTCATGGATGGGCATTTCTTAACATGTTACTTGTATGTTTGACTTCCCTGCTTTCCACAGTTTTAAATGGGTAAAAGCTCTAAATTGTTAGATGCACTGTTTTGTTTTGATGTGGGACATTCACCAGATTGTCTACCAGGCGCACTGTGCCAGCGTGGGGAGAATGATTTACTGAGGGGTTGGGGAAGAAGGCAGAGAGACTTCTTGTCAGAAGTTGGTGCTCAGATTGGAAAACTGCATTCATTACATGCACTGCAGTTTTCTAAAGGTGGTGCAGAAGTCACGAGTTCATCACTAATGTTTTTCTCTTTGTGGTAGTGAGATGGGGGGGTTACTTCAGTTACATTATTTTTGTACAATTTTTGAGGTTCTTAAATGCTGAAAATAGTTTAAGAATGGAAGATAAAATAGTCTATAAAGTTTTATCAATCTGAAGAAATAGATGTAGTTACTGATATAATCTTGGACAGCTTCTAAATTTAACCAGATAATGTTTCAAAGTACAGAATTTTTTTATGATGGACAATGTTTTATTTGTGTACATCTGTCTATTGGTTTTCCCTACTGCAGTCTTTTGAGGATGTGAATTTAAATAGCCTCAAATAATACAATTCAATTTTTTTGAATTTTAGCCTATAGGAACTTTGTTCTTTTTAGGCTAAATGGGCTATCCTTGAATATTTGTTTTTTTTTTAATTGTAGTTTTGTTGTCAGTCAAAATTGCTTCTCGATTTGCTTATCTTTTTATTTTTTAAAGATTTTATTATTTTAGAGAGAGGAGAAAGGAGGGAGAAAGAGAAGGAGAGAAACATGATGTGCAAGAGAAATAGCGATCAGTTGCCCCTCTCATGCCCCCCATCTGGGGACTTGGCCTGCAGCCCAGGCATGTGCCCTGACCAGGAATCGAATCGGCAACCTTTGGCCACAGTCCGGTGTTCAGTCCATTGAGCCACACCGGCCAAAGCTGTCTTTCTTTACTTAGTGGTGACAGTAAGGTATATGTTAAACCTAAGCTTTGCTAAGTCCAAATGTGTGATTGACATAGGAAGTCTAAATTGTTGCATTTTTGCATTGGGTGCTGTAAATAAAAGGCATCTTGGAGCGTAGTTGGGACAAACCAAGTTGTAGCGGTCAAACAGAAGTTCATTGAAAAGAATATTGGATTAAAACTTTGTATTAGTACATTCATTACTCATTCCATTCCAGTAAAGGTGTCTCTGTATTATCCATGGTAATGAGACACTAGACTATGATGATATGGATAATTGACATCCACAAATAATTAAAACTTTCATTTTAGTGATCATTTTAAATTTTCTGAAGCACAGGACAACGTATCAGAAGTGGTAATATGTAGACTTTATTACCCAGTGAATTAACTCTGATTTACCCATTGGTAATGAAGCACAGACTAGTAATAACATGGATAATTAAAATCTGTTAAGTAATTGCAACTCCTAGTACTTATTTTCCAATTTCTCTGTCAAAAGGCAGTTTACTGGAGCTGCTAATAAATAGCAGAACAGAAGAATGTGTACTTCACTGCTTCTTCCTGACCCCACTTTCCTCGTGTAGATGCTAATGAGAGATGCCAACATGAAGGCATCAGGGAGAAGGGAATTTAGATCTAACAGTGAGTGTCTGCCTAATCCAGAGTTGGCTCTTCTGAGTGCTCTTGCTTTTCTCTGTATTTATAAAGTCACAGAAAGTTATCGTATGAACTTGTACCTCAAGCCATTTACCAAACTTTCAAAGCCTCTTTATGTGTGAACCAGAGTGCCAAAAGACTATTTATTTTTTGTTTGTTTTTACATTTATATAGTCTTCCTAATTCAGTAAATTAGAAAATCTGCTATATAATTAAATTGTAAATGTTTGTTTCCTGTCTGTAGTCTCATGAACTACATATTGAAAAATTTCAGTTCATGAGACTACAGACAGGAAACAAACATTTACAATATTGAAAAATTTCAGTTCAGGATTTTTTTCTTGAAAGCCAAACCAGTGATTAAGTTCATATTTAATTTTATGAGATGACCACTCTTAGCTCCCATGAGGTACACTGCAATGTGGAGAAATTAGGCCCGAAGTGACCCGAGGGTGACAGGCTCTCCAGCATTATTCTGTTGCAGATGTTTATGATTCGGGCTTTGTTGTTGTTGTTAAAAGAAGAGGGACCTACATTTTTTCCTACCTTAAACTGTCTGTGTCCAGTTGCCTATGTACAATTTCATTAAAATTTTTCTTCTGAGTAGTTAACAAATATTTAGAAATTCACCTTCATTGTATGTTTTCTTCAGTTTTACCTAGAAGTTTATAGGAACAACTTAGTATCAGACAAACTTGAAATTAATTCTTGGTTCTGGCTCTTCTAGGTTTTGGTCCTAAGTAAGTAATTTAACAACTCTATACATTAGTTTTATTTTCTGTAACATGGGATAATAAAAATCCCTAGTGACACGGATGGGTCTGTGGTGTTATGGATGAGACACGAGACAAATTCACATGGACTACCGAGTCCTGTGTAGGAAAAGGGACAGCACGGCCACTCTCAAGGGGAGAGTGCCTAGACCCTTGCCTTGACAAGCTTTTGCTTTTCTAGGCACATTACATGATGGTCCTCATTTACGGTGCACAGGTTCGCTTTATGTGGTTACCTTTTACAGAAAACAAAGGAGAGGATGCCACTAATCACATCACAGAAGAAGGATATTTGCAAATGCAAAGGGAAAAGTGGTTGAACTGGTTACACTTTACACTTGTCCTTGGAAGGTTTAGCATGGATTTTAGGAAGTTACTTTAAAGATATGCAGTAAATGTTTGCTGCCTCAATTCAGGGTGAGGGGGTTTTAGCAAAAAGCAAGTCTCAAAGCAGCCTAGGTGCAGTGCAGGTCTGATTCCCCACAGGAGAACCCATCCGTGGACGTGGGTCCTGTGCATCAGGCCTCACTTTTCCACTGGTCTGTCCAAGTGTGAGCTGGGCCCACGCCATGCAGAATGGTCTCCTGTACCTAGTGCTTAGAGTTGCTGTAACACTAAGATGAGATAATGTGGTAAAGGGGCTCACAGAGTGACCAGCACCAAGTCAAAGTTCAGTAGATGCACTGATTAGTAGTAGGATTCTGCGCCCTGCTCTCATCTCCTTCTTACCTCCCTTCATTTTTGAGCTCCACGTTGGGCTGTCTGTATATAGGACCGACCAATTGGAAAATACATTTATTTGTTTGTTTGTTTTCACTATTGCTGTCACTTTAGCTGCTGGCCTGTTTTTCTCTGTTTTTGTTGCTTTGTGTGGCCAATTTTTCCCTTCTGTCCTTTCATTAACCTTATTTAGTCTACTGTAATTTAATTACCACTATGCTTTAATTTTTCTCCTTAGGGGACCAGCAATAATCTTAAGGCCGGATCCGCTGGTTACTGTTTTTGGGGACTGTACTCTCCTAGATGTTCTTCTGCCTCTCTGACCCTTTGCTTCTGTTTCCTTTGCCAGGGACTGACTGACACACTCTTTCCTCCCCGACTTCCTCCTTTTACATGCTCCTGTCATCCAGATGCTGATGACTCTCAAGTATTTGTCCAGCCCTCTCTTCTCCTGAATACCAGTCACATCTCTCCACTTGGGCATTTTGGCATTTATCATCTCAAAGCTGACATGTCTAAAATGAGTCTCACTGTATTGGGAAAAAAGGCTTCAATTTTGGACTTCCCTATTTTTACCAGTGTTTTTCTTTCTCACTGGTTGCCACCCTTATCACCTAACATCTAAAAATGTGAAGGCAGAGCATAAGTGTTCACCCCATTCTCTTCTTGCCTTTCTTCCTAAACTGATTTCAGTATCATGACTGTCATAGATGAAAATGCTTACTGCTGCCCACTGCCACTGTTAATGATGGGGGGTGTCGTAACTCATGGTTATGTTGGGGGCAGAAAAAAGATGAGATACATCCCCTTTTCTATTACTACTTATTATTTTATTTTCTGCCTCTGAACTGTGTGCCAGACATTCTCTTCCTTATTCCCCACTCTTATACCTCTTGTTGTTCAAATCTAAAATTCCCCACCTCCCTGCTTATGTGAATTCCACTCATGTCTGAAAGCCCAACTCAAATCCCACCACTTTTTGTTAAACCTTTCCTGTCCCTTTAGTCTACACCAGTTTTTTCAGTGTTGGAAATTCCACTGGAGTGTGTATCCACTTATATGGCATGTCCAGTATGTTACCATATTGTGCTAGTTAAGTGCATATGCATGTGTGTAGATTTCAATATCTTTCAGCCTGTATTATGAGCTCTTTAAGCATAGAATTTGTACCTTGGATCATATCTTTTACTATATTTGATTAAGATATTGTTAAATGGAGGTAAATTTAAGGAAGCAGTTGACAACAGAAATGAATAAACTTCAATTTTATGCATGAAATTAAAAATAGGACAAGACACACCCAGAAACCACAGACAGAAAGGATTGGGAGCACAGTGAAGGGTCAGACTTGTTCGTATTGTTTGTACTATCCTCGTGCAAAAGAAGCTCCAAATTGTTTATACTTTATTAGTAAAGGTTTAGTCATTCATAGTAATTGTCCATGTGCTTTTAAAATTTTAATTCAATTAGTTTTTTTTTCTTAGATAAAGAGGGATGGTTTATTTTGGGTGGAAATAAAATTAGCTACATGAGCTCAGCATTCTTTTCTTGGTGATAATGCTCTTAGAACATATGCTGGGAAGCATATGATTGGGAAATAAAGGCAGGCTGTTCGTGAGGCTTTCTAACACCTGCTCTACTTTAGTAAATTCCCTGTTTGTTCTTTGACTTAAACATCTTGCTGTACAATGGGTACTTTTTTTATATTAAGAATACTTCTGTATCTTCTGTTTTGAGAATTAGGCCAACATAATGGATGTATCTAATTATTTCTCGTTTTGGTTTAGTATAAAGAGTTTTTGTAAATCAATTAAATGTAAGTAAGTATTTTATTCATAAATTACTGTATTTTATATTTAATTTTTACTCTATATGAAATAAATATAAACATTTGTGTTTCTAATATTTCATAGGTTTAGTATTTAAGTTACTTTTTCAGTTATACAACTAACTTGGGTTGCTAAAATGAATTATTTTACTCTTTAATCGGTAAGAGTTTTTATGTATTTGTTTAAATTTTATTTTCACTATCCCTGTAGTACTTCATGGAGTGTGGAGGGTTGGGGATGAGTTTATCATTTTCAGTACTTGTGTGATTTCTAGATAACAGGACATTTTCCTTGAAATTTCTTTTTATTTTTTTCTTTTTTTAATTGTATTTTTTCCATTACCATTAAGCCCCCTTATACTTCTCTCCCCCTGTAATCACCACTCTGTTGTCCATGCCCATGAGTCCTTTTACCTTTTTGCTCAGTCCCTCCACCCCTCCCCCCCACACTAGCTGTCATCTGCTCTCCATCTATGAGTGTGTCTCGGTTTCCCTTGTTAGTTCAGTCTGTTCATTAGATTCCATTTATGAGTGAAATCATACGGTATTTATCTTTCTCTGGCTGGCTTATTTCACTTAGTAGCATAATGTTCTTCAGGTCTATCCATACTGTTGCAAAGGGTAAAATTTCCTTCTTTTTTTCTGGCCAAGTAGTATTCCGTTGTGTAAATGTTCCATAGTTGTTTTATCCACTCATCTACTGATGGATATTTGGGCTGCCTCCACATCTTGGTGATTGTAAATAATGCTGCAGGGAACACAAGGGTGCTTAGGTTCTTTTGAATTAGTGTTGTGAGTTTCTTCAGATATATTCCCTGAAGTGGGATTGCTGGGTCAAAAGGCAGATCCATTTTAAATTTTTTGCATTATCTCCATACTCCTTTCACCAATCTGTATTCCCACCAACAAATGTGCAAAAATGTTCCCCTTTCTACACATCCTAGCCAGCACTTGTTTGTTGATTTATTGATGATGGCCATTCTGACTGATGTGAGGTGATATCTCATTGTGGTTTTAATTTTCATTTCTCTGATGAATAGTGACTGAGCATCTTTTCATATGTTTATTTGGCCATCTGTATGTCCTGTTTGGAGAACTGTCTATTCAGGTTCTTTGTCGATTTTTTAATTGGATTTTTTTTGGTGTTGAGTTTTATAAGTTCTTTATAAATTTTGGATAGTAATACTGTATCAGGTATATCATTGGTGAATATGTTCTCCCATTCAGTGGGTTGTCTTTTTACTTTGCTGATGATTTCCTTTGCTGTGTAAAAACTTTTTAGTTTGATGTATCCTATTTGTTTATTTATTTATTTTTTGTTTCCCTTGCCTGGGGAGATATATCAGATAAAAAAATTACTACGAGCAATGTCCAAGATTTTACTGCCTGTGTTTTCTTCTGTGATATTTATGGTTTTGGGTCTTAACATTCAAGTCTTTAATCCATTTTGAATTTATCTTGTGTGTAGTGTAAGAAGGTGGTCTAGTTTCATTTTTGTGCACATATCTGTCCAATTTTCCCCGTACCATTTATTGAATAAACTATCTTTAGCCCATTTTATGTGCTTGCTTCCTCTGTCAAATACTAATTGACTGTAAAAGTGTGAGGAAATTTCTTTTAAAATAAAGCCAGCATCCCTCTCAAGTGTCCCTTCGTTCCTGGATGAGGAACCTTGGCTATGGCTAGGTCTGTTATTTTTCTAAAACAAACCCGGCACTGCATTTCAGTAGTCTTGTTTGCTTCGTCCTCCCCATTCTCTGATTCTGGGTCCTCCTTTCCTTTGCTGGTGCTGGCACAGGGGGGCAAGTAGAGCACAATCGTGGAAAATAGAGCATGACTGCCGGCCAGTGTGTTGCTTTAGGAAAGGGAGTAGGATAGGAGGAGTGATCAAGGGAACATTCAGTGACCTGTACTGTTAAATTCTTTTGTACAGCAAGAGAGTATTTACATAAAATCTGTATAATAGAAAAAAGAAAAGTTATCTATATGAATGATCATTTTAGATTATATAGAATTCTTCTCTTATAGACAAAATTTGCAGGAACCGTTAATTTAACTTGTAAAATAATTTTTGCTGAGGTAAGTTTTTATTGATGAAGTTAACTTCTTTTCATTTATAACCTGGGGGTGGGGAGTAAGGCATTAGATGAATTTCATTAATATCTTTAGTTACATCATTTCACTTTTCAAAATTATCAGAATAGCAAAACAGCTGAAATTAGAAAAGGCAGGAAACTTAAATGAAGCCTATTTTTACAAAACCTATTAATGTTTAAGAATTGTCATAATACTGTCTGAAAAATAAATCTTCAAAGCTCTTAGATTTGTCAGTGTCAGCATATTCTAGAGCTCTGTGTCTTGGATTCACCTTAAACACAAGGGTCTTTTTTGTTTTTAATCCTCACCTGAGGACATGCTTATTGATTTTGGAGAGAGGGGAAGGGAGGGAAGAAGAGAGGAAGAGAAACATGGCTGTGAAAGAGAAACAGACCTATTGGGGACTGTCCCTGCAACCCAGGTATGTGCCTCTTGGTTTACTGGACATCACTCCAACCAACAGAGTCACGTCTGCCAGGGCAACACAGAGGTCTTTTTTAAGAGAAAAATTAATCGATTTCATTAATGGTGCAAGACTGGAACCGAAATATAAACTACAAAAGAATGAAATAAATGTTACATGAAGAAAGTACAAAGTAAAAAATGTGTAACTTCTGTCTCTCAGATACACTGTTAATAAAGAAATGTTTTGGGGAAAAAAGAAGGAATAAAATAGAGCAGAGCCTGACTACAAAAGCATCTGCAAATGTCTTCAGTCCCCCACTTGATGGGGTGACATGTGGTAGTGCTGAGATTGTGCGCTGATTCAGAAGAGAATTTTACCAAAAGGCTATCAAAATGTAAAGAGAAAACTGTCCTAGGCTAGTACAAGCTACTGCTCACTGGGAATACCTGCACTGCCCTCGTTAAGGGGAGAGGGGGAGGCGGGAAGGGGAAAGGTGCTGTTGCCTTCACTTAGTCTCAGGATAAGTATATCTGGACCACAATAAAATAGCCAAGTGTATCTGGATACTGATGCTGGCGTGGAAATGGTAATTTTTTGACATTTTGTGATAATAAAAGTAACATGGGTCCATAGTAATCTTGTAAAATGTAGAAACATATAAGAAGGAAAAAACTCCACAATCTCACATTCTAGAGAGAACAATTTAGCGTTTTTGCTGTATTTCCTATGAATATACACAGATTGAACCAGTGACCCTTTAGTTCGCAGGCCGGCACTCAATCCACTGAGCCACACCAGCCAGGGCTATGTGACCCTTTTAAGATAAATTTTTTTCTTCATTAGATTTATAATAAAAATAGAAACATCAAATTATGCCTATTTATAAACACTATATATTATTAGAGATGTAAAGTCCAATGTTTTTCTTTGGGGTTTGGGAGATGATGGGAAATTAGAATATTTGAGGATGCGGATAGGTAACAGATATTCTTCCTATTCCCCCCTCTGAACATTTTTAATTAAAGGAAAAAAATCCCCCCGCCAATATTCTTAAAAACTGCATTTTGGGTCAGCTTACATATAAACTGTATAATAATTTTATATACATGACTATATATCTATGATATATATAATACAATAAGGTATTCACAATGAATTATATTCCCAAAATAATAAAATTATTTTAGATCTGCAGGTGCATTTAAAAAATATTTTATAAGAACTTTTCAAACCACTGTATTTATTCAAGCCACTGCATTAAAGTGAAGCAGTTATTCTGCTTTCCTAAAGAGTAAGAATAGCTAATGATATAATGTACAGAACAAAAAAATAAGCTTAAAAACACACAGAAAGTATGTGCCATGGTAACATGCTAAAGCAGTAAAGATTATTTTCATAAAATGGAAATTTTAAATGTCAGGTCAACCTTGGTCTACATACTACAAAAATCATGAATAGAAATTTAGGTATTTTAACTTAACAAATGGCATTTTGTCATAGATGAGTTTGAGGCTAGTATTAATATTTAGCTGTAATTTGAACAGAGAGTGAAACTCTTCACACTATGTTAAAAGAACATCGAGTCTTTTCTTTTTATCAACCCCAGGCACGTTTGCCAATAGTTTCTCCCACATACTAGAATCCTTGTGATAATATTAGTCGTTGCTTAATTATTGTTTGGAGTGTGTTCAGCTTTGTACCAGGTTGTGGAACCTGAAAGAAAGATGAGGGATTAACTCTGTCCTTCTGCAGTTTATCATACAGTATACTAATTGTGATAATAGAAGTTAGTACACACTGCTATAAGAGCACAGGTAAAAGAAACTCAAGGTGTATGACCCATGGATATGTAGTAAAGTGGGGGAATGTGGGTGGGAGGGGGTGTGCAGGGCGGAGGGGAATAAAGGGGGGGGAATGGGACAACTGTAATAGTATAATCAATAAAATATATTTTAAAAAAGAAAAGAAAATTTAAAAAATAAAAAATCAAAGGCAAAACAAACAAACAAACAAACAAACAAACTCAAGGTAAGTCAGAAGAGATTAAATTTGGCTGGGTCTTTAAGAATCATTAGTTCATTTCCAGATAGCAGTGGTGGGAAAAGGCCTTGAAGGCAGAGGAAATGGCTTAGAAAAGGAAGAGAGTCTTTCGAGGTTAGGGCACAGGTGAATGTGAGGAAATGAAGGTGGTAGAAGGGTAACTTGGAGCCCAGGTTTGAAGGTTCTGATATGTTTTGTAGCCAGTTTTACTATATTCTGCAGATGAGAGGGAATCATCATATATTTTTGAAATAGCGGGGTAATTAAAAAACGCTCCTATCTGATGAGTTATTTTAGAAGAGAGTTAGGCGCTGACTGGTGTGGCTCAGTGGGTTGAGCACCAGCCTCAGAACCAAAGGGTCGCCTGTTCGATTCCCAGTCAGGGCACATGCCTGGGTTGTGGACCAGGTCCCCAGTAGGGGGAGCTCAAGAGGCAACTGCACATTATGTATCTTTCCCATTCTTTCTCCTGCCCTTCCCCTCTCTCTCAAAATAATTAAATAAAAGCTCTTTTTTTTTTTTTTTTAAAAGAAAGTTAGGCATGTGGAATAGGGAGAAACAAAGGCAGAATTATGAATGAAGGGAGAGACAGTGAAAGCTGCCATGCATTTATTGAGAGCCAATGTCAGGTGCCTATCTAAAGCAATATCTCTGTATTTTGATGATGGATCAGTTAACAGTGTAGGTAAATTAAAAAACTTAGGCATGAGAAAACATTTAGGTGGTGCTGGTAAATTAATGACAAAATACAAGTGGAGCTCACCATTATGAATCTGTAATCACGCAGACTCATGAAAGGTTAGTACTAGACAAGTATTCATGATGATCATCTATTGTGCTGGCCCTTTTAAAGAAAATTTTTAAAGAAAGCAGCATGTAGTTTTATTTTTAGATTTAATCAGTTCATTGAGAAAATATAAGATGAAAAGAAATTATGAAAAGCATCATTCAATGTTTTAATCACAGAAGCATCTACATATACAAGCATACCTCCTTTCATTGTGTTTCACAGGCAGTGCTTTTTTTTTTTTTTAACAATTTGAAGGTTTGTAGCAACGCTGCATTGAGCAAGTCTGTTGGCAGCATTTTTCCAACAGGCTTACATGAGGGTTAGCATTTTTTAGAAAAAAGTATTTTTTTTTTAAATCTCACCTGAGGATATTTTTATTGATTTTTTTTTATTGTTGAGATTACTACAGATGTTCCCCATTTTCCCTCCTTTGCCACCTCCACCCAGTCCCTGCCCCTTCCCATTAGCCTTCACCACATCATTGTATCCTTTGGCTATGCATACATGCACATATGTTCTTTGGCTAATCTCTTTCAGTCCCACTACCCCCTCCCATCTGAGATCTGTCAGTGCGTTCCATGAATTCATGCCCCTGGTCCTGTTTTGTTCCTTAGTTTTTATTGTTTATTAGATTTCACATATAAGTAAGATCATGTGGTATTTTTCTTTTTCTGACTAACTTATTTCACTTAGAATATTATTCTACAGGTCAGTCCATTGCTGTCATAAAGGGCAATAGTTCGTTTTCCACAGCTGTGTAGTATTCCATTGTGTAAATGTACCACAACTTTTTTTTTATTCCTCACCCAAAGACAAGTGTATTGATTTTAGAGATAGCGGAAGAGAGAGAGAGACAGACAGACAGAGACAGACAGACATCGATGAAAGAGAAAAACATCTATTGGTTGCCTCCTATACTTTCCGTGACAGGGGATTGACACCCAACCTAGGTATGTGCCTTGACCAGGAATCAAACTCACAGTCTTTCAGTATATGGGGGTATGCTCCAACCAAATGAGCCACCTGGCCAGGGCACAAACAATTTTTTAGTATAAGTATGTCCCGTGCAAGAGGCATCTGTATGTTTTTTGTTTGTTTGTTTGTTTGTTATTATTGTTCTATTACAGTTGTCCCAGTTTTTCTCCCTTTGCCCACCTCCACCCAGCACCACCTATTCCCTCAGGCAGTTCCCACATCATTGTACATGTCCATTGGTCATGCCTATAAATTCTTTCATTATTCCATTTCCTATACTGTACTTTATATCCCCATGGCTATTCTGTAACTACCTATTCGTACTTTTCAATCACCTCACTTCTTTATCCACTCTCCCTCACACAGCCCTCCCATCGGGCAACCATCAAAACGCTCTGTATCCATGATTCTGTCTCTATTCTTCTTGTTTGCTTAGTTTGGTTTTTTAGATTCACTTGTTGATATATATGTATTTATTGCCATTTTATTGTTTAATTTTGGTTCTTTTTCTTAAATAAGTCCCTTTAACATTTCATATAATGGTTTGGTGATGATAAACCCCTGTAATTTTTTTCTTGTTGGGGAAGCTCTTTATCTACCCTTCAATTCTAAGTGATAGCATTCTGGGTAGAGCAATATTGGCTGTGGTTCCTGCTTTTCATGACTTTGAATATTTCTTGCCAATCCTTTGTAGTCTGCACAGTTTCTTTTGAGAAATCAGCTGATAATCTTATGGAAACTCCCCCATAGGTAACTAACTGCTTCTCTCTTGCTGCTTTTAAGATTCTTTATCTTTAATCTTTGGCATTTTAAGTATGATGTATTTTGAAGTGGGCCTCTTTGCATCCGTCTTGTTTGAGACAGTTTGTGCTTCCCTGACTTGGCATGTCTATTTCCTTCACCAAATTAGGGAAGTTCTTTTTTTCATTATTTTTTCAAATAAATTTCCAATTTTGTGCTCTGTCTCTTCTCCTTCCAGCACCCCTATGATGTGAATGTTGGAACACTTGAAGGTGTCCCAGAGGTTACTTAAACTATACTCAGTTTTTTGGATTCTTTTTTCTTCTTGTTATTCAGTTGGTTGTTTTTTGCTTCCTTATGTTCCAAATTATTGATTTGACTTTTGGCTTTATCCACCATACTGTTGTTTCCCTGTAAATTCTTTATTTCAATTAGTGTATCCTTCGTTTCTGACTGGATCTTTTTTATGCTGTTGATGTCCTCACTAAGTTCCTTGAGTATCCTTATAACCAGTGTTTTGAACTCTGCCTCTGATAGATTGCTTATCTCCATTTTGTTTAGTTCTTTTTCTGGAGTTTTTGTTCTCTCATTTGGGCCATGTTTCTTTGTCTCCTCATTTTGGCAGCCTCCCTGTGTTTGTTTTTGTATATTGGATCTGCTTTGACTCCATGTCTTGGTAGCATGGCCTACTGTAGTAGGCGTCCTATTGTGTCCAGTGGTGTGGCCTACCCTATTGCCCAAGCTGGGTACTCAAGGTGCACCCTTCAAGTGGGCTGAGTACACCCTCCACTTGTAGTTGAGCCCTGGTTGCTATTGGCAGATCAGTGGGAGATTACCCAGGCCAATCAGCTGCAAGGACTGGCTATGACCACTGACCACCAACCTCCACCCTCCATGGAGGATCAGCTGTGCAGGGGCAGGGTGGTGATGCTCCTATGTGATCTGTAGCTGTCCACTGGGTGTGTTGGCCCTGGAGTTTCCCAGATGGTGCAGGCCAAGGTCAGCCCCCATCTGTGTTTTGCCCCGTGGTCACCCTGCCTGAGCTATAAAGCAATCTAAGAGGACTACTACTTGTGCTGGGCTTGGAGATTCCTAAGCGAAGCCAAGCTTTAAATCTAGACTGGCTGCTGCTAGTGCCAGGCATAGGGCCACTTAGCAAGAGGTAGGGGGGCCAGGGGGTGGGGTTCACTGAGGCCAGCTGTTGCTTGTTTTATAGGATTTAGGAAGTTCTGAAGCATGAGCCAAGACCAGCCATCATATGGCAAAGCCACTGTTAACAGCTTGGGTGGGTCCATAAGTTGGGTGGGACAGAGCTTCAAGGGTTCTCCAGGGTGGGGCAAACAATGTTAGCCAGGTTGATGAAGTCTCAGAGCCTGCTGGCTCTGTGTTGGGAGGGTTCAGAAAAGGGACAACGACCTCTTCTCACCTTTGTGTCTGGGAGAAAGCTGTCCCCAGCTCTTGCCTTGATGCCAGAGACATTTCAGCTCCTCCCTGTATGCCACTGGTACCTTTCAGCCTGCTACCCTGGTGCTGGAGTACATAGGGAGTGATTTTGAGTAAGTTCATGTGTGGATTCTTTAATAGGAACTGCTTGGGGCACCAGTAGTTTCTTCCACTGACTCAATACTGGCGGATTTTTGCAGCTAGAAGTTATGGGGACTTAACCTTCCTGACACTGGAACCCTGGGCTAGGGGGCCTCGTATGGGGCTGGGACTCCTTGCTCCCCCGGTATTTCTCCTGAATATTATCCACCACATGTGAATGTGGGGTCAGCCTGTTCCACATTTCTGTCCCTCCTACCAGTCTGGATGGATGTGGTATCTTTAAGTTCATAGTTGTCAAATTTTCACTCAACTCAATTTCTGACAGTTCTTAGTGATGGTTGTGCTATATCATAGTTGTAATTTTGATGTGGTTGTGCAAGGAGGTGAGCTGTGTTTATCTATGCCACCATCTTGACTAGAAGTCCTCTTGTATTTTTAATAGACTTTATTTTTAGAAAAATTTTAGGCGTACAGCAAATGAAGTAGAAAGTACAGAGATTTCTTATTATATATTTTAAAAAATCTCTGTAGCCTTTATCATGAAGCATAAGGCCTGGAACAATGAATAAATCCAGCATTTTCAAAATGGGGATTTTTGTTGTTTTAAGAAATTCTTTCCTACACTGAGATCTATATTAACTTCTATAGATTTTAAAGTTTGTCTTTTATGTTTCGGTCTGTAATATACTTGGAATTTATTTTCTGATTGGTATGATTTAGAGACTTAGTTAATTTTTTTTTTTTTTTGCTAAATGGGTATGCTATATAACAACAACAACAACAAAATTACTGAGTAGTTCTCTTCCAATCAGTTTTAATACGTGTCTTCTCATCATCTTTTTCTCTGTATACCTGTATCTGTATCTAAACTCTCTGTTTTGTTCCTTTAGTCTATTTGACTGTTCCTGCATCAAAACCAAACTGTCTTTATTATTTTAGCTTCCCAATAATTCATAATATCTGGTAGGGTAAACCCTTTTACATTTTATAATGCTTTTTTTTTTCATTGTTCTTCCACATATGTTTTATTTTTATGTTTTTTTTTAAAGATTTTATTTAATTACTTTTAGAGAGAGAGGAAGGGAGGGAGAAATAGAGGGAGAGAAACATCAATGTGTGGTTGCCTCTCCCACACCCCCAGCTGGGGACCTGGTCCGCAACCCAGGTATGTGCCCTGACTGGAAATCAAATCAGTGACCCTTTGGTTCTCAGACCAGCACTCCATCCACTGAACCACACCAGCTAGGGCTCTTCCACATATGTTTTAGAGTCACCTTGTCAGGTTCCTTGAAAAACCTTGTTAGAATTTTAATGGGATGTATAGATGAATTAGGAGATAATTGACATCTTTGTGGTGTCATTCATTATTAAGTAAATATTTATGGAGTACCTCTTGCATACTGGGAGCTGGGAATACAGCAGTAAACAAAACTTAAAAATATCCCTGGACCCATGGAGCTTACATTCTAATAGAAGGATTAAAACCATAAATAAGATCAATTATATGCTCAATTATTCATAAGAGCCAAAAACTGGAACAGTCTAAATGTCCATCAAATGTATATTCATACAGTGGAGTATTACTTATCCATAAAAAGGACAAGCTACTTATACAAGCAACAACACAGATGAACCTCAAAAACATTATACTAGGTGTAAGAAGCCAGATATAGTAGAATACATATGTGTAATTCCACTTAGGCGAAGTTTCTAGAAAAGCCAAAACTTTAGTGATAGAAAGCAGGTCCTTAGTTGCCTAGGTCTAGACTTGGGAATAAGGAGTGACTGAAAAAGTATGAGGGAAGGTTTTAGGTGTTGCAAGAGTTCTAAAATTGGATTATGGTGATTCTTGCACAACTGTGTGGATTTACTAACACAAATTGTATGCTTAAAGTAGGCAAATTTTATGGTATATATATAAATTATACTTTAACAAAGTTTGTAAAAATAGTTTTTTGCCCACAAAGATGAGCCTTTAAAACATGAGAAGCAACAAAAAAAGCCAGTCTCCCAAATCCACGAGTTGTACGGTTCCATTTGGAGTTATCTGGAGGGAAGTAGGGAGTGGCTTGCTAATGTGTGGAGTTTCTTTTGGGGGTGATGAAATGTTCTAAAATTGTTGTGATGGTGATGGTTGCACAACTCTATAAATATACTAAAAGGTATGGAATTGTACACTTTGAATGGGTGAATTGTGTGACATCTGATTATTTCAATAAAGCTGTTACAGAAAGTAACTAAAACCATATGCTAGAACCCTGGCTAGTGTAGCTCAGCTGGTTGGATATTGTTCTGTAGCCCAGAAGTTGTGGGCTGGATTCCAGGGCACATACCTCGGTTGCGGGTTTGATCTCTGGTCCGGGCGTGTATGAGAGGCAACCAGTCGATGTTTCTCTTTCACACTGATGTTTTTCTCTCCCTGCCTCTCTAAAACACAGTGGAAAAAATCATATGCTATATATGAAGGAGAGTTAGAGGTGGGGAGGGCTGAGGTAGTGGTGGTGCTGAGGAAGGTCTCACTGAGAAAGTAACAGTTGAGCAACAACATGAAAGGGATGAGCGACTGAGCTATGTGGATACCTGGGGGAAGAACTCTCTAGGAAGAGGGGATGATCAATGGAAGATCCTGAAAAGAGCGTATCTGACACGTTTGAGGAGCAGTGGTGAGGCCTGTGTGACTGAATCGAACAAGCGAAGAAGAGAGCAGAAGGAAAGGAAGTTGGGAGATGGGATCGGGAACATGTACGGCTCTCGTAAGGACGTAGATCTGCCAGTGAGTGAGATGGGGAGTCAGTGCACAGTTCTGAGTTAGAGGAGTGACATCATCTGACATGGGTTTTTTACAGCGGCTGCTGCACTGAATATTAACTGACAAACTGAAGCCGAGACGTTGGAGAAAGAGTAGAGTCGGAGATGATTCTGGGGGAGTGTTTTGTTGTTTTGTTTTGCCGGAGGAACTGAAAGTGGGAGGGTAGGTTGAGGTTAAGGCAGATTTGGGGCTGGGGAATGCCAGGAGTTCTGTTACTGGCTTGTTAGTGGAATCCATCAGACATCTAAGGACAGATTGAAGCAAATTGAATATCTAAATCTGGAGTCTAGGGAGGAGGTCCTCGAGTAAACATTGCATTTAAAGCTGAGTCCTTTAACCCACCAACACAATATACTTAATATAAGACTTGATTTTCCCTCAAGATAGGCTCTTAAAAATTGTTGACTTAACCTTCCCCTGCCTCCAAAGAGCATATGTTCATTTTCTTGTATTTCAGGATCTTCAAGATGAAGTTCAAAGGGAGAATACTAATTTGCAGAAACTACAGGCCCAGAAACAGCAAGTCCAGGAGCTCCTTGATGGCCTGGACGAGCAGAAAGCCCAGCTGGAGGAGCAGCTCAAGGAAGTCAGAAAGAAATGCGCTGAGGAGGCCCAGCTGGTAAAGACTGGCTGGTTACTGCTGCGTGTCTATGACTTAGCTGCTTTTCCTGGCTTGAAATGGAAACCTTCTCCGTTTCTTG
This sequence comes from Tonatia bakeri, assembly GCA_004024845.1. Lineage (NCBI taxonomy): Eukaryota > Metazoa > Chordata > Mammalia > Chiroptera > Phyllostomidae > Tonatia > Tonatia bakeri. The sequence continues at coordinate 155,444 of PVIA01001730.1, read as the reverse complement.
TTGTTAGGTGGCAATCTAATCAACACTCTGGGCACATGAAGGAAATGAATCATGGTTCATCCAGAAATTACAGGCCCTCTTTAGGGAAAATAGGGTACTTAATGAGCTATTTTCTGAATTTTATTTGGAAGTATGATGTCTGTGCCTTTAGCACTCCTCTATTTGTTCTCCAATTGTTCTTTTCTATCAAAAATTTACATAAAAAATACCAGAATAGCAAACTAAACAAGTAAACATATTACCTTGTGGAACATTTTAATGACATCTTTTTATATCCCCCTTTCTTCTCATTCACCTTTGTGTTATAGATCTCATCCTTGAAAGCTGAATTAACTAGTCAGGAATCTCAGATCTCCACTTACGAAGAAGAGCTGGCCAAAGCCAGAGAAGAGCTCAGCCGCCTGCAGCAAGAGACCGCAGAGCTAGAGGAGAGTGTGGAGTCGGGGAAGGCCCAGCTGGGACCTCTTCAGCAGCACCTGCAAGATTCACAGCAGGAAGTCAGTTCAGTAAGTCTTGTGGCAGCAAGAAATATGCTCAACTGGACCCCCACATATCCTTTCACTAAATAATAATTTCTCAGCTTCTTCTCTCTCTGCCTAGTGTATTACCAATGTTTTTGAGTCATCTCATGCAAACAGGTTTCTCGTCACCAGTCGTAAATTACACTGTCGTTCGTTTTGTACATGTGGTAATAGTCATTGGACTCATGGTGAAGATGGTTCAGGTTAAGTGTTGGCTCTGCCCACTTATTGCCTGAATCACTTTAGCATCAGATTCTCATCTTTAAAACTGGAGAATTAATAATACCCCATCCTCCTAGTGCTGCTGTGAGGATTAAATGAAGCAAAACTTGTGAGACAGTTTAGCATAGTGTTTGAGCCATAAATGCTAAGTGTTACTTATTATTATAAATAATAATCCAGTATCTTCTTTTTTGTGAATCTAATTTTGAAATCAGTTTTGCCTCTTGGCAACCTTTAATTTTTTAATTAGAAAATTGTTTTCATATAGATAAATGTGTAGTGTTGTGGTGTGTCCATTCAGGGATGTCCAACCTTTTGGCGTCCCTGTGCCACACTGGAAAAAGAATTGTGTTGGGCCACACATTAAATACGTTGCGACACACAGTCACGAAATTATCTCGATGTTTTAAATAAATGTACGATTTTGTGTTGGGCCACATTCACAGCCGTCCTGGGCTGCATGGGACCCACGGGCCGCAGGTTGGATACTCCTGATAGACTCTTTGCTTTGTTATTTCTGGGCCTTCCTAAATGGAGAATATTTTATAGAACAGTAGAAAGCAAGAGGGTTAAATAGGAGCATAGAAATCATATAGCTGTTAACTTAAAAATAAAAGGGCCTTTCACAGTGAGAGGCAAAAAAAGTGTTTACCTGAGATCAATAGAATAGCTTTTTGGGACACACCGATTTAGGCGGAAGCTCATAGAGTGTTCTTGGTAGGAAACAAATGGGTACTTCTGAGAAGGGAAAGGAGAACAATTACATCAACAAAAGGAAGGCATTTCTATTGGTGCAGATAACAGCACTGAGATGTAAATTCTAAACATTGTTTTAAATTTTCAGCCCAGTAGTCACAGTATCTGCTTTCTTGTTATCTTTGCAAACAGTTCTTTGGAACACAGTGTTGTCTTAGGCCCAGTCCAAAGGTTATTTTGCCCAGAGGTTTGAGGCACAAAATGTGCAAAGCAGTACCTCTGGTATGTTATCTCCAGCTCCATTTAAAGTAGCTCCTTTTGTGGTTTTTTTTTTTTTGGACATAGTCCATTCCTTTTGTTTTGAATTTGAACAAACTGAAGCTATAACCTTTTTGAGATTCATCCATGTTGTCGCATGTGTCAACATTCTATTCCATTGAAAGTATATAGGTATTTTGTTTATACATTCCCAGTTAATGGATATTTGGAGTCTTTCTATTTTGGGGCCATTATTAATAATACTATGAACATTTGCATATAAGTCTTTGTGCTGACATATGTCTTCATTTCTCTTGGGTATGGAATAATTATATTGTAAAGTTATGCTCACCCCTTTTTTCAACCTTAAATGGCTAAACTGATTTCCACAGTGGCTGTATCATTTTACATTCCCACAAGCAATATCTGAGTGTTCCAGTTTCTCCACAGTCTTACCAACACTTTTATTATCTGATTTTTTAATTATAATTTTTCTAGTACGTGTAATGTGTTATCTCATGGTGTTTTCTTAATTCGAATTTATTAATGACTAGCGATGTTGAGTATCTTTTCATGTGCTTAGCCATTCATACATCTCCTTGAGTGAAATACCCATTTTAGTCTTTCACCTATTTTTAAAATTGGATTTTATTCTTATTAAATACATGTTTTTTATTTTATTTTTATTATTTTTTAAGATTTTATTTATTTTTAGATGGGGGGGAGGGAGGGGGAAAGAGAGGTAGAGAAGCATAAATGTGTGGTTGCGTCTCATGTACCCCCCACTGAGGACCTGGCCAGCAACCCAGGCACGTGCCCTGACTGGGAATCGAACCAGTCGGTGATCCTTGGGTTCACAGTCCGGTGCTCAATCCACTGAGCTATACCAGCCAGGGCCAAATTACATGTTTTTTAAAAATATATTCTAGATATAAGTCCTTTTTCAGATACTTGGTTTGCAAATAATTTCTCTCAGTCTCTGGCTTGTCTTTTTGTTTTCTTTGACCTTTTGAAAGGGGACTTTTTTCAAAGGAAGGAGCATAAATAAGAAAAGTAGAAAGGACTCAGAATTATGAATTATCATTCAGAAAATAAAGCAGTGTTTGTGAGCAAGGCAAATAGCCTCAGTAAAATGTACTTCCAAGTGTGCCAGAATATGTTTGGTATTTGTGAAAGAAATTATATCATTGTATCTGATCTCCAAATCTTGAGAATAAACTTGCCTATTTCTTACATTTTATTCAATGGCTTCTGTGTCTTTCCCAAAGAGGGCAATATATTCCCATGGGTCTGTAAAAATGAAGATCTGGTTGTAAACTAGCCTGAGATGTTCACTGCTCTCTAAAGCTTAAATTATAACTTTTCTGGAAAAAAAGGGAATAACTGAAGAAAATTTTGCTGACTTGCTGAGTTTTCATCTTTACTTCTTACCTAGTATTTGCAGCAAGAAAAAAACCCAAGAACCTCTGACCTTAAATCTATGTATTATACTTATATGGTATATACTATTTTTATCCAGGTATTTTAAAGGTGTTATAATAGTTAATTGTGCTTTTCTTACACAATTTATGAAGAGTTTGTGTTGCGTGACTTATTTTTTTATACCAGTTAAGTTTATTTAGAGACTCAAGAAGAACATAGGCTGAGAGAGTCAGGCACAAGAGTGCCTGATTCTGTTCAAGGTTCTACTGATTGTCTCAGAAATAATCATGAGAAGCAAACTATCCTTTAAAAAAAAATTAAATTTATTTCTAGAGAGAGGGTGAAAGGAAAGAAGGAGAGAAACATCAGTATGTGGTTACCTCTCACTCTCGCCCCCAAGTGGGGGCCATGGCCTGCAACCCAGGCATGTGCCCTGACTGGGAATCGAACCTGCAGCCCTTTGGTTTGCAGGCTTACCCTCAATCCACGGAGCCACACTAGCAGGGCAGGAATAAACTGTCATAAATAGAATTATTTAATAAACTAGTGTATCCACTTACTACTTCATCTATATGATAGGTATTATTTTAGTGTTACTGTTATAAATTTTTAATGGCAAGGTTGTAATAGGTATTAAAATTTTTATCAATAGTCATGATAAAAAATTTTTAATAAAATAGAGAATAGAAAACATCAGACTGCATTACATGTAGTAAGGATAAGTATTTGTGAAACTTGTTTCACCACTGCATGTACAATATACATGTATGCATAAAATCATATAAACTATATAATTACATATCTATATTATATACATGTTTATATTTATGTATACATATACACACAGAGACATCCAAATATATGCATATATATTTACTGAGTTAGGATGTAAAATCTATTTCTTTCTATGGAGTAAAGTAAAAAACAACAGTTTATAAGCCACTGCTCTGTAGCACTAGGACTGTACAAGGCACATGTATGCTGTGTGTTACAAATGTGTAGTGTCCAGTTTGATAGATACGATTCCTGATGCCCACTGTTTAAGTTTATCAGTACAGTACTTGTGTTCATGAAGTGAGCATGTATTTACAGTATACATCATTGTGCTAAATGCTGAAGATGCACAGTGGATACCAAAAGTTGTGATCTCTGCCCTTAAAGAGCTCAAAGTCTTTTAACTTTTTAAGAATGCATGATTAGTAGAAAGTGAATGAAGGGAAAGATGTTGCTGTGCTGTCCATCATTTATATAGTCCTTTACATTTTACAGAGTTCTCTCAGATACGCATTTGCTTTGTATAATAGATGGTTATTACTCCCTTTGGGGTTAAAAAATAGACCTGGAGAGGTTACTGTAAGATCATTTAACTCGGAGGTGACAGGGCTGGATTTACGTTTGTCTTCCAATCCAAAATGGTGTTCTTTCCCCAGGTTAGGACTCTGAATGATCTGTGATACATTACAGATTTCAAATTGAGCAACTTAAAACCCTTATGGGAGAAAATAAGGCTAAGTAAACAGAACCTTGATTTATGAAATATCGATTGTTCATTTTTATGTTTGCTAGAAACAAGCATAGCATGGTAATAAATAAAGGGAATCCCAATGTCATTTAAAATATATATATATTTTATGGAAAATTAGATTATTTCTTTTGACTAAGAAATATTTTTTGATTCTACTCTCTCAGTTTTTTAAAGATATTTGTAAATTGATTTTTCTTTTTCGATGTTAGTATAAATAGCATTTTTTTTCTTGCCATTGGACCCCAACATGTGTGTATGTATTAAAATATATTGACTTCTACCCTCTGTCCCAGGAGTATAAAGTCACTTGGATATTGGGATCAAGAAAACTTTTGAGTGCCTTTTATTCAGCACTCAATGGCTTAGATTTAAAGATTACTTCCTAGAACCCTAGCCCATTAATAAGAACTCCCAGAGCTCATTTGATTTGTCTTCACTCCTGTCTTTCACAGTAGGAGTGTGGATGGCTCCAAAGCCTTGTGTACTCTCCCTCCCTCACTTTATGTCTTCACCACAAAATGTTTCTTGCTCTGTCACTTTGCTCTCTTTTTCGCAATACCCTGACCCATCTTTTTTTTAATTATACCCTATGAAGGACTGCTAATATGTAGATATTTGAATCAAAATTTTTAGAGCTTTCAAAAGATATACAAAAGCAAATCTACATGTACTGGATTTTCAAGAGGAGAACTTACTGGGATGAATTAGTAAAATCTCTGAGTCATGCTTCATTCCCAGTGCATTCTCCTTGTGGAAGCAAATTTATCCTTGACCAAGTCTAGGGGTATAGCCAATTTTCCATTGCATGTCTTTTGGTAATAAGTTCTGTTTTGTACTTTTACTTTGTATTGACAGATGCAAATGAAACTGATGGAAATGAAAGAGCTGGAAAGCCATAATAATCAACTAAACTGGTGCAGTAGCCCACACAGCATTCTTGTCAATGGCGCTACAGATTATTGCAGCCTCAGCACCAGCAGCAGTGAAACAGCCAACCTGAACGAGCATGCGGATGGCCAGAGCACCCTGGAGTCGGAGCCTATACACCAGGAGTCTCCAGTGAGTGTAATAGTTCCGTAACCGTCATAGTCAATTTCTGGAAAAAGCAGTGCGGATCAAAGTTTGTTGACATCATGCCTGATATAAATATGTGACCTTGCCTTATCTGAGGAAAAATGAGATTTTTTTTGAGAGTGGGTACTGATCTAACAGTTCTAAGAGTTTTAACAATTTTAAAATATTATTTTAACTGGTCTATTTGTTATCTATCATTTTTTCAAAAACCATAAGTCTATAGATAATAACATTTTTAAAGTTTTTCAATACTCTCACCCAAAGCTGAAAGTAATTCTTTATTTGCTATTGTTGAGGACACTTATTTACCACTTACTTAGCACTAGCTAAGTGCAGGAGTGCTGCTGTTTTCTGTGCGGGAGCTACAGAGACAAAGGACAAGCGAACTCTGCCTTCAGCAGCACAGTCGGGTAGTGTGACACTGTACGAAAGGGCTTGGACAAAGGAAGCGTGGGATATTCAGCTTGGAGGGGCTCAGAGAAGATTTTGTAGGGAAAACTGTACAAGTGACCTTCAAAGTGAGAAGGGGGTTATTAAGCAAAGTAGAAGGTGGTACCTTTCTGGCAGAGAAAACAGCATTAGCATCTGTATGAGACAGGAGAAACATGCTGCACAGGGTCATGTGGTTTTCGGAGGTTATCTGGTGGTGGTGGTGGGGACAGTGTTAATAAGAGATGTGGCTCTCTCCTGTGGCACCTGCATTACCTCTGGTGTTTGATCAAAATGTACTGATTGAGCCCCACTCCAAACTTGTTGAGCTAGAGTTTCTGTGATGAAGCCAGGTATAGTATTTTAAAACAAATGTCCTGGGTGATTGTGTACCAGTATTAAAATGACCACTTTTAGGTCAAAAAGGGCCAGAGAGTAAGAAATTTGGATTTATATTGAAGCATTGGGGAATTTATCAAACTACAGTGAGCAGCCATTTAAGAATTTAAGCAAGAAGGGACAGGATTAAGTTTACGTTTGAGAAACTGGGGGAAGTGGATTGGAGGGTGGGACTGGCCATATTAGGAAGACTGTTGGAATGCTCTTTGTGAGGGTTGTTTTAGCCCACACTTAAGCAGTAACACGTGGGATGATGAGAATACAAAGTTGAGAGGACAGACTTGATTTTATTTAGACAGCACAGTGCTGTACACATTATAGAATATTCTTTTAATCACAAAAGGTCACAATTACTAGGTTATTCTTCAAAGACAAAGGGTGGTATTAAATGGAGATTGCCCCTGCCACTTTTTTTTTTTTTAATTTATTGATTAGAGAAAGAGAGAAACATTGATTTGTTGTTCCACTTATTTATGCATTCACTGGTTGCTTCTTGTAGGTGCCCTGACCAGGAATTGAATCTGCAATCTTGGCATATTGGGATGAGGCTCTAACCAACTGAGCTACCTGGCCAGGATGCCCCTGCCACTTCTTAAACCTTATTGTACACTGGTATAAATCCAGAAAGCAATGGAAAGCATTGAAAGACTTTTAACCAAGAGGCTTAAGATTAGATTCACATTTTTGTGAATTACTTTGACTGTTATGAGGAGGGTAGAATGGAAGGGCACAAAAGCAGTAAAAGGTTACTACTGTAATTTGGACCAGAAACGATATAAATGGATAATAGTGAAAGGGACCATGGAAAAGAAGGGAAGAATTTGAGAAAGATGCAGGAGGTAGGTGCAGTAAGACAGGGAGGTAGGTGCAGTAAGACAGGGAGTAAGACAGATGGAACTGTTTACACTTTTTTAAAGATCAGTTGAGAAATGACTAAAGGGAAGTGGTGAAGACCTGAGTGACTTTGATGATTGATGGTACCATTTTCCAAAGAAATATTATAGGAGAAGTCAGTGAGCACGTATGTTGTGCTTGTCTTTTCTAATAACTTGTGGTTATTCTTTGTCAGTTTCCTCTGCCAAGTAGAAAATACGTTGTCAGTCCATGTGGCATTAATATTTTGTAGACAAGAAGTAGTCCTGAAACAGTGCCTTCCGGTGTGACTGACGAAAGCGAAGTGGTGACTGCAGCTGCTAATGAAAAAGTCTGTCCTGAATTCAGCAGAGACAGTCATTCAAAAGAGGTAAAAATGATTTTACATAAATGTTCTTATTGCTGGTTTCCCAAGAAGGGTTATACACTGTTTTAGACTAAGGGCAAAGAAAAATGTGTTAAATGAACTTTATGCCATAGAAATAGTTGTTAAATTACCATCAGTTGATTTTCCAAAGCATGTCATTTTATTTTAAAATGTTACCTTTTAAAATTTTGGTTCCTAAAAATTTTTTTTCTTATTGAAAATTATTTTCAGGAAGATCCATTTACTGTAGAATCAAGTTCACTGACAGATCCAGTTGCAGAGACAAACTTGGATTTTTTCCAGTCTGATCCTTTTGTTGGCAGTAAGTACTCTTATTTTCATAATACAGATTTGCCAAAAAAGGCTTTTAAATATATAAACTGTATAAAAATTAAGGCTTCAATTTTCAGAGCCTACTTGATATAACAAAAGTAGGTGGAAAGTAAGGTTTTATTTATATGCTCAGATTTTGGTATTTGTCCTCTTTAGGCAGCTAAATCCTAGGACTAAGCCTTTGATTATGTCCTAGGAACCCATGAATAAGAGTGTGTTTCTTCTTCAGAATAGGGATCAAAAGGAGAGGAGATGGAGCACTTTTAAGTCAGCCAGCAATTATTTACTGAAAGTGCCAACACCACGCTTTTAAAACAGTGGAAGCTGTAGTGGGGAGTAGCCTGACCCCTGCCCTTAAGGTGCCTGCAGTCTTAGTGAAGAAACATAAATTAAAATACCCGATTGCTAGGGGGTGGGGGGTGTAAGGAGGCTAAAAAGTAATGTAAAAAACAAGAACAACAACAACAAAGAACATCCAGAGACGTTGAAATAAAGAACAAACTGACAGTAACCAGAGGGGAGAGGTGGGAGGGATAATGGGGGGTAACAGGGAAGGGCCAGCAAGGAGAGTGTATGAAAGCCGCGTGGACAGAACCAAAGGGGCAGGTTCGAGGGTGGGAGGTGGGGGTGGGGGGGCAGGGCTGTGGTGAAAGCGGAGACACTGTATTTGAACAACAACAAAAAAGATAAACTTAAAAAAAATTAACAAAAAATAAAATATCTGCTGTCACTGTAAATTATGTTAAATACTACTTGTGCTAAAGCTCTTTTTGTATTTTATTTATTTCTAAATCATCTTGATAAGTCAGTTTATATCAATTTTGAAGATGGGAAACTGAGGCAGATATAATAACTTGCTTAGAGTCATGGCCTTAATGAGTCTGGATATTAGAACACTTTTTAAAAAAAGTCGTATTGAGATATGTAAAAGTGTTAAAAGATATATAAATTGAACCTTTAAAATGTACAATTAAATACTAAAATGGTTTTAGTATATCCACAGAGTTGTATGATCACCACCAAAATCTAATTTTGGAACATTTTTTTATCACCCCATAAAGCAGTTCTATACCATTAGATAGATAGTCACTTTCTGTCCCCCTAAACCTCAGCTCTGCGTGACAGCTAACCTACTTTCTGTCTCTGTAGAATTGCGTTTTTATGTAATTATATTCATAATGTGTGTTCTGTGTCTGGCTTCTTTCACTTAGCACATTTTTAAGGTTTACTCATCTTGTATTGTGCAGTATCTCATTGTGGTTTTGATTTGTAGTTTCCTAACAACTAGTGCTTTTGAGCATCTTTCTGTGAGCTTATTGGCTATTTGTATATCTTGTTACTGTTGACTTGTAAGAGTTCTTTACAGTTCTTTACTTGCTATGAATACAAGTCCTGAATCATAGACTGTATATGATTTGCAAATATTTTCTTGTATTCTTTGTTGTCTTAATTTTGATGAAGTCTAATTTATTCATTATTTGTCACTTACGCTTTTGATGTCATATCTAAGATCCAAAGTCTTAAAGATTGCTCTTATGTTTTCTTGTAAGGATTTTATAGTGTTAGTTGTTACATGTAGGTCTTTGATCAGTTTTCAGTTAATTTTAGTATATGGTGTGCCATAGGGGTCCAACCTCATTCTTTTGCATGTGGATGTCCAGTTGTCCTGGCATCGTTTATTGAAAAGACTATTTTTTCCCCATTTAATATGTCTTGGTGCTCTTGTCAAGAATCAAATGATCATAAATGTAAGGGTTTATTTCTGGGCTTAATTCTATATGAAATTTTTTTTTTACCTCAGTGAAGCTCAGTATCTATTTTTGAAGTAGTGATGGCAATACCCCTTCCACACTGTTGTGAAGGGCAGAGATTTTGTTAGTAAAATTCTTGCCCTCGTGCCGGTCTTATGAAGTAAGTACAGCTGGCTGTAACTCAGATTTGCCTCTTTGATGAGGTGTGTTGCTGCTCTGCCTTTACTCTTTATTATTTTAAAATTTCCTAAAGGTGGATGACATTTATTGTTAGCTACTTTGAAGCAGAGTTAATAAAACAAGTTTTGCTTTAAGAATCTTTGCTTTTGTTTTAAAGTTACCTTTAAGTAATGGTGCCACAATCGTAAATATTATTATTTTGATTTCTGCTTATTTATTTTATCACAGGTGATCCTTTCAAGGATGATCCTTTTGGGAAAATTGGTCAGTATATTATTGAGGTCCATCTTAGCTTTAATTTGATTCTATTTAATTATAAGTTTATGTTGTATTTAGGAATGAGAGGTCACAGTTGGGTAGTTATAGTTAGATGGACTTGTTATAGGAAATAGACTTTTTTTAAATTTAGTTTTGAAACAGATCTGAGGTCCCTCTAAGATGTTGTATGTGCCCAGCATTTTCAGAGAGAAAAGTGGTAGATTCTTGTGAATTTACTTAACTGTTAGCTTTACTTTTTAAAAAATGACATTAATGTTTATACTTAGATGCCTTTAGTAATATTTACACTGATTTCTTCTTATTAGTCAAGGATTAGGTGAGTATAAGAAGTTACACTACTACAGGGTTTAGAACTTTTGTTTTCTAAGGTTGCAATCTATTCCAATGAATAGAGGAAAAGGAAACATTTAAACAATTACTAAAAGTCAGGCTTTCTAAGATTTTTGCATGGTAATAAAGCAAATCTTTTGTTCCATTTAGCTATGTTTTGCAAAGCTGTTTGAAACTATTGGCTGTTACCCTTGAGCTCAGAGGAAGAAATACATTTAAAAGTTTTTGTTGTTGTTTCTTTAGTTAACAATAGCATAGAATAAGGGTCTTAAAATGAGATCCTTTGAAATTAATATGCTAGTTTTAAAAAATAAGTGTTTTAGATGAAATCCTCTTTTATTAAAACCATAACAGAATTTGTGGTACCCCCTTCGCAGTTGAAACCCGGTTAGAGGTGTTATGAAACCTTGCATGCAGAACACATTTGTGTAGTGAAGTGTCGGAAATCGGTGTCCTTTGGTGAATGGTGAACTAGTTGGAATGTTAATTAAAGCTGTTTAACTAGATGGAACTGTTTACACTTTTTTGAAGATCAGTAGAAATAATAGAAAGTACTTAGATTCTTCAGGAACTCAGAATGTCTTTTTATCACTGCAGTTGCCACGCCTTCAGGTGACAGGAACTCCAGTGTAATAGATTTTTAATCTCTTGTGTTTGCGCTGTATTTTCTTAGATCCATTTGGAGGTGATCCTTTCAAAGGCTCAGATCCATTTGCATCTGACTGTTTCTTCAAGCAGCCTTCTGCTGACCCTTTTGCCACCTCCAGCACCGACCCTTTCAGTGCAGCCAGCAATAGCAGTAACACCTCGGTAAGTGAGGGGGCAAAACTGTTAAATGGGTAACAAGTGTTCTAAGTGAGTTTCTGGAAATAAATGGTGACAAAAGTATCCTATTTTAGGTTACTTCTGATGGGCCATATAAAATTTTTAGTCTCTTTTAACCCAATTAGGTTTTGATTCAGAGCAGGATTTCACAGCTTGATCACCTACGGGAATTAACTAGAATAACTTTATGCCATCCAAAAATCAAGTCTACTTTTCAAAAGACCAAATATTGTCCCATTGGAGATATTAAAATAAATTACTAGAAATATATATACCAATTTTCAGTAAAGGTTTTCAGAAATGTTTGATATGCATTATTGAAATAATGAAAATCAATTTAATGGGAAAAACATTGATGTTTTAGAAAATAAAATCATTTGTTATTACATAGACACATCTGGAATGTTAATCTTGTAAAGAAGTTCAAATTCCCACTAAATGTCAGATTCTTGAGAACATGCATAATACAGTAATCACCCTTCAATAACTGCACACTGTATGATCAGCTACTTCTCATGTGCTTTACATGCATTGGTCCTAATCTTCACATCAACCTTGCAAGGCAGGCGTTGGTGTTCCTGTTTTAACAGTGGGAACACTGGGACCCAGAAAATGAACGTAACCAAGTTCATCAGCCAAGTGCTTTATCGTTTGAAGGCTTTTTAAAAACAAAATCTGTATATCATGAATATTTAAACATACTCAAAAGAGTAATACAATGAAATATTCTAACACACTTTCATGTGTCTGTCATCCAACTTTAATAATTATGAATAATTTTAGATTCTTTTAAAATTTTTGTTCGGAGGGTTATTTTTTGAGGCAGGATTTTCATGTTTATAAGTAAACCAGACACAGAAAGGATCAATTGAATGACAGGCATTTGAAACAAAAATTTCCTTTTTAATACTCTTAGATTAAGAATACTTCCTTTGCCCTGGCTGGTGTGGCTCCATGGATTGAGTGCTGGCCTGTGAACCAAAAGGCTGCTGGTTCGATTCCTGGTCAGGGCACATGCCTGTGTTGTGGGCTTGGTCCTCAGTTAGGGGCATGTGAAAAACAACCACTTGATGTTTCCCTGTCTTTCTCCCTACCTCACTCTCTCTCTCTAAAACTAAATAAATTAAGTTTTAAGAAAAGAATACTTTCCTAAGGAAAAAAAAGTCCACCTTATAGATACAGACTAGAGTATGTTGATAACCAAAGGGAAGGTGGGGGGATGGACAGGGGTAAAGGGGAGACTTTACTTTGGGTGGTGAACACATAATACAGTATTCAGGTGGTATGTTATAGAATTGTACACTTGAAAGCTTTATAATTTTATTAACCAATGTCTCCCCAATAAATTCAATAAATTTTTTTTTTAAAGAATACTTTTTTAAAAAGGTAATAGATTTTGGTGTTCTTGAATATCTTCTTTACTGTCTTTGGTAAGGAGCTACTTGGCCAGGAACTGGTATTTTCCACTGATGTAAAACTGAGCAAATGCTTCCATAACTGAATATTTGTGGTTTCCACGGGCTACTGGATACTGTGTTTTCCTACAGTGCATAGTTTGCAGTGTAGACCCATTTGCCAAATTCTTTGTAAATTGGCTGCAACCTGAATTCTTTTTGCTCACCTTATTCTACCCTCTCATTCTTCACTTGTATCATTTAAAGAGCAAGAGTACCAAAGCAGCTCTTTCTAATTTAAAAATAAAAAAGTCTCCTGTTCCTCTATACTGGTGAAATTTTTCTGCCATTTGTTCTACTTACTTTTTCTTTTTTCTCTCCAGTTTTTGAAAGCAACTTGCCTTTGCTGACAACTCTTAATTTTTCCATTAAAAGCAAAACAAAACAACAAATTGGCAGTATAAGAGTAGCTGTTTATCTAATCTTTTGTATGTGCCAGGCATGGTGCTAAGTAAGCTCTTTTCACGTTATTTCATTTAATCTTCACAATAATCCTAAGAACCTCATGTTAATTATTTTCATGTTTAAGATAAAGTAAATGAGCCCTGGCTGGTGTGGCTCAGTGGATTGAGTGCCGGCCTACAAACAGAAGTGTCGCTGGTTCAATTCCCAGTTAGGGCACATGCCTGGGTTGTGGGCCAGGCCCCCCAGTATGGGGTGCACTAGAGGCAACCACACATTGATATTTCTCTCCTCTCTTTCTCCCTCCCTTCTCCTCTGTCTAAAAATGAATAAATAAAATATTTAAAAATAAAAAAGATAGAGTAAATGAGGCTTACAGAGGTTAAGTAGTAATAACTTAGTAAATGATAGAACTGAATTCAAATGATAGAACTGATTTTGTAATCTTACTTTAAAAAAAAAAAAACAACACAGGCCTCTGATTATGCCTTCAGTCCTGAGTCTCTCCCCAAAAGTCTTTCCTGTTCCCTCAAGGATGGTCTCTGTTTTCAAAGGGACATAATTTTAAAGCCAAACCAGAACAGACAACTGCCATTCCCTGCTGCCCTAGCCAGTGTGCGGCTGCACTGTGTGGGTGTGGAGTCCTGCTGTCAGCGCCGGAAGTGGACGGCTGACACAGGAAGAGAGAATTTTAGAAAGTTAGGTGACCTACTTTGAGGATTTTAGAACATGAATTTTAGTTATGAAATTTTTTGTACAAAATTGCCTAATTATCAAACTGAGCATAACATGAAGAGTTTTGTGGCCACTTACTCCTGGGCTACGCATCCATTTTCTTCCCTTGCTGTCCCAGTGGCATTTTCAAGTGGTTGCACAGTGTTTGAACAAGGACTGGAACTTCAACCTGACAGGCATGCAGGCATGCTTTTTCTATTTCTCTGTAGTTGTACACAAAACTTGTAAGCTATTGTTAAAAACCTGACCTGCTCGTCTTTCCTTCCCTCAAAGTCAAGAGAAGAAGCCATTAATAGTTGATGACTTAAGTTATCATGTGAGTAACTGTCTTTCACACCAATATTAGGAACCTTGGAAGTCATTTACTATACAAACCAGCTTTTTTTCTTTGATTGCTGTTTATTCATTCAGCAAATATAATCAGAGTATAAGCTCGTGTGCTAGTTTTTAAATAATATCATTGTCATCAGTTAAAATAAGAATTATCATTTTCGGTTCCAAAACTTTGTTAGTATTAATTCTTTCTGCTCAGAGTTTTCATGGATCTTCTTTTTTAAAGAGAGAATATAATTCTCAGCATTACTTTTCTCTTTTCAAATACATTTATTTTCCTTGGGAATTTATAAATTGAGCTCTGCATTGTTGACACTCAATTATAATATCCAGTTTCTTTTTTTTAAGAGATTTTATTTATTTATTTTAGACAGAGGGGAAGGGAGGAAGAGATGGAGAGAAGCATCAATGTTTGGTTGCCTCTGGAGCACCCCCTACTGGGGACCTGGCCTACAATCCAGGCATGTGTCCTGACTGGGAATCGAACCAGTGGCCATTTGGTTTACAGGCTGGTGCTCAATCTACTGAGCCATACCAGCAAGGGCTCCAATTTCTTGATGATTGGAAATAAATGAGTAGAAGATAAGTATTGCAAAACTCTTTCCATGCCCCTCTCACTTGTCTGCCAAGGCTTTGGATGGCCTCTTACAAATATGCCAGAAAGAAAAAGTTCAGTCGTCTCCCTAAAGAGACAGTCTGTTTGACTGTGATTGAAAATTAAAGGAGACAACTGGCTTCTGGTAAAGTTCTCACTCTTTGCAGCTACTCACCCTTAAAACTTGATCCAGAGTTTTAAATACATGGCTTATTTGAAAATGGCAGGATCTTTTTAGCAGGAATCGGTCTCTCTCTCTCCCCCTGCCCCTTTCCTCCACCCAGTGCACAAGTGCATGTTTTCTTTAAGGAGAAGAATGCTAAATTGTTTTTAGATAACAAATGGAAAGCGGAAGTGTAGCATTTTCTGATATTAAGTTACTACGATATGTAAGAGTTAAAATAGTATGTATCCTAAATGCAACATGTCATCCTGGAATAGGAAAAGCACATTAATGGAAAACTGGTGAAATCCAAATTAAGTCTATAGTTTTGTACCAGTATTAATTTTGCAGTTTCAATAACTGTACCATGATTATGTAAGATACTAATGTTAGAGAAAGCTGGGTAGAGGGTATATGGGAAATCTCTGTATTATCTTTACAGCTGTTCTAGAAATCTAAAATTAGTTTCAAAATAAAAAGTTAAAATAGTATGCATCTATCAAGTAGCAAAATTATGAAGAAAAAAGAAATGAATACTACGAAAGTCAAGATGATAATTACCTCTGCATAGGAGGGATGGGGCGGTGATCAGAGAGAAGCACATGAGGACTTCTGAGGTGTTGGCAGTTTCATGGAAGGTGATTGTATGTGTTCACTTGACACTTATTTGTTAAACTGTACATAATCTTTCATGCAGTTTTATGTATGATTTTGATTTAATAAAATTGCGAATTAGTAGGGGAAAACATTGTTCCTAATGACTTGTATTCCTTAATGAATCAGAGTCTGTAAAGAATATTTTCTTTGTTATGGCAATGAGGTTTCAGCTATGAAATGTTGCCTCACTCAGTCATGGTTTTGTGTAATTTGTTTAGGTAGAAACACTGAAATACAATGATCCTTTTGCTCCTGGTGGTACAGTTGTGGTTGCGGCTAGTGACTCAGGTAAACCAATTTCTTTGAACAGTAAACATTACCCTTTTCTTTTAAGTTTCTTTTCTTTGGCCTCCAAATGTATTTGTCCTATTTACATATGTGTGGCTTTAAAATTATTACATAGTTACATCCAGTTGTAATCTACTGCTACTAATAACAATGATGACAAGTGTATACGTATCACTTTCTACTTTTCTTATTTACTATTTCATTTATTGTTCATGTTGAAGATCTTACCAGAATATGTACTGTAGCAAATATCAGTAAAAACCAGTAATTTTTTTTTCATATAAAACCAGTGATGCTTTGCAGTTTTAAAGTCAGTATTGACTCTTACAGATCTTGGCCTAAATTTAAAAATTAGTGGTTTCCAGTAAGTTACGGTAATAGCTTTCCAAATAGTGGATGGGTCCTGTAATGATACAGAGAAAAGCTAAATGTTATTTTAGCATCCAGTTCTCATGCTTTTTTATTGTATCTGATTTTCCATTTATCCTTTTAATAACCTTTAAGTAATATTCCTATTTGAAGATCAGGAAACTGAGGACCAGAAGATCAAGTAACTTAATCAAGGTTCTACAGCTTACTGCAGTTGAGCCAAGCGAAGCCTAGATTTAAATCTAGGTCTGACAGAATCTAAAAGCTTTCTTAACTAACTCTGCTTCTTTCTCAGTATTCATTTAAAAATAAGACAGACCAGCTATTATGTAGGAGAGCTGGGAATCAGAGGGAAGTAAACTGAAACAAATAAATATTTCAATATCATGCTGAAAATAGAATGCCTTATTTTTCAGATGGAAATAGGGTAAGTTATTCAGTACACAGATTTCTTGATTGTGACAAATTGAGTATTGTGAGCATAGAGAAAGAAAGTAGAATTGTCTTCACAATTTGGATTTCTTGTACTTTACAAATTGTAACAAGATGGGATTATTAACACTGCGCTGTTTATTTATAGGTTGAAATTTGATTTACAGCCTGAGTAGCAAGAGGAGGAATGTAAAAAGCAGATGTGTAGAAAACAAGATTTAATGTAGTATAGAATATTGATTTAACCCAAAATTTAGAATGACAGCATATACGATTTTTAAAAGGCTCATTGTAGTAACAGTGGTTAAATTATGTATTTTTGTAAATATGTGTACTTTTTTAGACTCCCCTTATTCAACTGGTAAATTAGTATAGTGTTAGGGATATTATATAATTAGAAAGGATGACATAAGAAAATAAAATCAAAGGTGAATACATTAAAAATTAACTCTCAGTTGCCCACACTAAGGAATGGGAAGGGCCATGAGAGTCCATTAAAACTGTAGAAGTTTAGAGGAAAGAGCTTACCTCCAGTTAGGCTAAATCATGAATGATTTTTAAAGCAGAAGGTGGCTTTTATGGTATGCCTTGAAAGAATGGGCTAGGATTTTGAATAAGTAGCTGTGGAAAGAGACTGTGTAAAGCAGAGAGTAACCTGAGCAAGGAGTGGAGGCAGGACACGTAGGGCACGTTCAAGGAGAAAACAGACGCTTTGATAACGCTTATGTAGAGGAATAGTCAGGTTCAGTCTGTAAGGGGTAGACTGCAGTCTTACTGTGGAAGGTTTCTGTTGCCTTTGTTCGTCGTCTTCAATTCCAGTTTCTGGCTCATTTCCGGTAAAGCGGCAGAATAAATACCACTGGGAGGGAGCTAAGATTTATTCTCGTTAATCATAACGACACCATTTACTGAGCGCTTGCGTAAGTCCAGCGCTCCATGTGCTGTTTTTCCATACGTGGTCTTGTTCAATTTTCGTACATGGAGCTGTTTCACAGGGTTAAAGAAGGAGTAATAGATAGACCCAGTGGGTCCATCTGAGGTCTCTGGTTTTCCACTGACCTCTTTGGTTATTCCTTGTCTCTCCTTTGCTGATTCTCTCTATCAATATGCTGATTTATAGCTCTAGCCACATCTTTTTTCCTGAACCTCTGGACTCATATACCCAACTACTTCTTGACATCTCCTCTTAAATGGTCTGCTAGATATATCTAACACAGCATGTCTAATAACACCGAACTCCTGATCTTCCTTCCCCGACCTGCTTCTCTTAAAGCTTTCTCCATCTTGATTCATGGTTATTGCATCTTTAATATTGCTAAGACCTGAAATATCAAAGTCATCTGTGGTTCTTTTTCTATCACTCTATCCCTAGCTGTAAGGAAATGTGTCTCTGTCTTCAAGTTATATCCAGTAAAAGCCTTACAGTGGCCTATAACTTTCTAATAATCTTTCTAATGAGCATGCCCTTGACTTACTCTGCTCCAGCCACAGTGTCCTCTGTGCTGTTGCTCAAACAACGGGTTGGTGTTCCTTAGGCTCTTTGCTCTTAACTGTTCCCTATTCCTGGGCTGATCTTTCTTCATCTCTCCACACAGTGTGCTCCATTACCTCTAACAAATCTTCACCAGACTGTCACTCCAGTGAGGCTTATTCACCCTGTTTAACATTTATAGCTACCACCACCCATCCCAGCCACCTGCCTTGCAATTACTCCTTACTCTTTCTTCGTTCATTACAGCTAATTACTTTACAGCATACCATACAAATTACTTTGTTTTTCTTTTATCTGGCTTCTTCTTCCACTAGATTTTAAGTTCCTTAGGAATCTGGACCTTTGTATTCACTGATGTAATCCAAGAACATTAAACCATGCGTGAGCACATAATACTACTTAATGAATGGATGAATAAATTACTCTCCCCACAGAGCATATGGTAGTAGCCCAGTGGGTGAAAATCTTGAGGATGGGGTATATTGTTTATGTTGTTCTGATAAGTGGGTTTTTAAAAATATTGTGGTAAAATATATATAACATAACATTTACCATTTTAAACATTTTTAAGTGTACGGTTCAGTGCTATTACATGCATTCACATTGTTGTGCCACCGTCACACCCACCCCTCTCAAGAACTTGTTTTATCTTCATAACCTGAAACTCTACACTCATTAAAGAAAAGTTCCCCATTATTCCTCCTGCCAGGCTCTGGCAACTACCATTTATGTACTTTCTGTACTTACTTACTTCACATTTATTTATGAATCTGACTACTCTAGGTACCTCATATATGTGGAATCATACAGTATTCATCTTTTTTTATCTTACTAAGTATGATGTCTTCAAGGTTCGTCTGTATTGGAGCATGTGTCAGAATTTCCTTTCTTTTTAAGACCAAATAATATTTTATTGTATGACCATACCACATTTTGTTTATCCATTTATACTTCCATAGACACTTGGGTTGCTTCTACATTTTGGCTATTATGAATAATGCTGCCCTTCATATTAGTATACAAATATCTATTTAAGTCCCTGGTTTCAATTCTTTTGGGTATATACCCAAAAGTGAAATTGCTGGATCATATGGTAATTCTACTTTTTCATTTTTTCAGAGACTATCATACTGTTGTTCATAGTAGCTATACCATTTTAATTTTTTAAAAAATAATTTTAGAGAGAAGGGAAGGGAGGGAGAAAGAGGAAGACAAACATCGATGTGAGAGAGAAACATCAATCAGCCGCCTCTCATAAGCACCCTGACTGGGAATGAACTTTCACTTCGCGGAAGGACACCCATCCATCTGAAGCTGCACCAGTCAGGGCAGCAGCTGTACCATTTTGCATTCCAAGGGTTCCAGTTTTTCTACATCCTCACCAATACTTACCACTTTCTGGTTTTTGGGTAATAGCCATCCTGAAGGGTATCAAGTATCATCTCACTGATTTGAGTTACATTTCCCTAATGATTAGTGATGTTGAGAGCATCTTTTCATGTGCTTGCTTATTGGCCATTTAGATATCTCCTTTGAAGAAATGTCTATTCAAGTACTTTGTCCATTTTTTATATTGGTTGTTTGCTCTTTTGTTGCTGAGTTGTGGGAATTCTTTATATACTCTGGATTTAACTCCTTATGAGACATATGATTTGCAGATATTTTCTCCATTCCATGGGTTGCCTTTTCATTGTGTTGATACTGTCCGTTGGTGCACAAAACTTTTAAATTTTGATGTAGTTCACTGTATCTACTCTGTTGCCTGTGCTTTTAATGTCACATGCAAGAAAGTATAGCTGTGTATATCATGTAGCTTTCCCCTGTGTGTTCTTCTAAGAGTTTATAGTTTTAAATCTTACATTCAAGTCCTTGATCCATTTTTTAATAGTTTATTTTTTATCGTACTTTTTTATTACTCTTTATCCCCCTTATACTCTCTCCCACTTTTACCTCCCCCCCACCATGATCCATTTTGAGTTAAATTTTGTATATGTTTTAAGGTAAGGTTCTACCTTCATTCCTTTTTCATGTGAATATCCAGTTTTCCCAACACCATCTATTGAAAAGACTTGATCTATCTGCACTGAGTGGTTTGGCATCCTTGCAGAACATAATTTGACCATATATGCAAGGGTTTCTTTCTGGGCTTTCTAGCCTGTGTCGGTGGTCTAAATGTCTAATGCCAGTACCACACTGTTTTGATTACTGTAACTTTGTAATACGTTTTGAAAAAAGGAAGTTTGAAGCCTATATATTTTTCAAAGTTGTTTTGGTTTTTCAGGGTTCCTGGAGATTCCATATGAATTTTAGAATGAGTTTTCTATTTCTGCAAAAAATGTCATTGGGATTTTCATAGAGAATGCATGCAATCTGTAGATTGCTTTGGATAGTATGAAAAATCTTATCAATATTAAGTCTTCTAATCCATGAACGTGGGCTGTCTTTCCATTTATTTGTTCTTTACTTACAGAATGTTTTATAATTGTCAGTGCTTAAGTCTACCTTGGTTAAGTTAATTCCTAAGTATTTTACTCTTTTTGATGCTATTTCAAATGAAATTATTTTTTTTCTTTTTTCTTTTTAATTCTCACCCAAGGATATGCTTCTTGATTTTAGAGTTGGGGGAGAGAGAGAGAAACAACTGATGTGTGAGAGAAACATCAAATCAGTTGCCTTCCCATGGGAATCAAACCCACAGCCTTATGGCGTATCGTTCAGTGCTCCAATGAACTGAGCCACCTGGCCAGGACTGAAATTATTTGCTTAATTTCCTTTTCAGGTTGTTTATTATTAGCATATAGAAATCTTACTGGTTTTTGTATATTGATTTTTATGTCTTACTACTTGCTGAACTCATTTGTTCTAAATAGGTTTTTTTGTGAAATCTTTTGTTTTCGATCATGTCTTCTGCAAACACAGATAATTTTACTTGTTCTGTTACAATTGGGTGTTTTTTTTCAACTTGCCTAATTATTCTAGTTAGGACTTCTATATTGACGGACAAGTCTAGGAAGCACAAACAAGGTGAACTCAAAGAGGCCCACACCAAAACACATAATTAAAATACAGAACGTTAAGGACAAAGATGAATCTTAAAAGGAGCAGGAGAAAAACAGTTAATTACCTACAAGGGAGCTGCCATAAGACTATCAGCTGATTTCTCAAAAGAAACTTTGCAGGCCAGAAAAGATCAACAAGAAATATTCAAAGTGATAAAAAGCAAGGACCTACAACTAAGATTACCTCATCCAGCAAAGCTTCAATACAGAACACTGTTACATGAATTATGAAAAGTTCTTCTTTAAGAAGAAGGGGGAAAAAGATAGAAAACATGAACAATAAAATGGCAATAAATATATCTCTTTCTGCAATTGAATCTAAAAAACAAAGAAGCAGAACAAAAACAAACTCATAGACACAGAGAACATTTTGAGGGTTGCTAGATGGGAGACAGGTTGGGGGAATGAGTTGAAAAGGTGAAAAGATAAGAAGTACAGATTGGTTGTTACGGAATAGCCTTGGGGATGTGAAGTGCATTGTAGGAAATATGTAGTCAATAATATTCTAATAAGCGTATGGTGTCAGATAGGTATGAGATTTATTGGGATGTTCACTTAGTAAGTTATACAATATCTAACCACTGGGGTATACATCTGAAACTAATAAAATATTGTACGTCAGCTGTAATTGAAAAATAAAAAATGATTTAAATAAATTTTAAAAAAGAAAAGAACTACAAGCTTTCAAAATAAAAACATAAGCATAAATTTTTGTTCTTGAAAATTAAATGCTAGCCCTGGCTACTATGGCTCAGTGGATTGAGAACCAGTATGCAAACCAAAGGGTCGCTGGTTTGATTCCTAGTCAGGGCACATGCCTGGGTTGCAGGTTCGGTCCCATTTTGAGGTTTGTGTAGGAGGCAACCGATCGGTATTTCTCTGTCACATTGGATATTCACTCTCCTCTCTATGAATAAATAAATAAGTAAGTAAGTAAGTAAATAAATAAATCTAAAAAAGAGAAAAGAGAGAAAGAGAGAAACCCGATTGATGTGGCTCAGTGCATACCCAAAAGGTTGGGTATTGCTCTGTGGACTGAGAGGTTAGGGTTTGATTCCCACTCAGGGCACATAGCTGGGTTGTGAGCGCTGGGTCCCTGGTTGGGGACAGGCAACCAAGAGATGTTTCTCTTTCTCCCTACCTTCCCTTCTCTCTAAAAATAAATAAATCACTAAAAAATTGTTTTAAAAAATAAAAAAAAAGAAATGTGTGCACATGAGCAGATGTGCGTGGTGTGTGTATGTCTCTCTTCTCCCACCTCCTTTCTGTCCACCAGTAAAAGAAAGCGAAATCTTTCTCATGAAGTCTTCTTTGCCTCTTTCTCATAAACGTAGATGTTGCCTCTCCTTTGCTGTCTCTGAATTTAACACTTCCTGTGTAGCAGTTGTGTGTGTGTATATCACTTAGTTAAATCTCGAGTTCCTTGAAGGCAGGTGTCATGCCTTATTCCCCTCTGAATCCTTAGTACCCAGCCTTGAACATAATAAATGCTTAGTAAATGTGAGTGGACGAGTGGGCCAGGGAGTGTGTGAATGAATTGGAGACCAGCTTGAGAAAATGGACCCTTTATTAATGACCAGTATCTACACCTCAGGTTGTTCATGAGGGTCTGTTGAAGGTTTTCAGTGAGCTTGAGCTTGATTGTCTTGTGGGTCATAAATGGGTCATGGAGGGGGAAGGTGTCTTGCTCCTCCCAGGATTCTCTGGTAGACAGCTCTGCTATGGGATTTATTTGTGAGGCTTAAAACTGGTTTCCCTTTTTCCTTGTTGGTCATCTGGTTAAATAGGTGGTTTCTATCCTCCTTTTTTAATTTTTTAAAGTATTTTCAACAATATGAGTTCTGTCTTATTTGCCAGACCTTGTTCTCGGCCTTGAAGATCCAGAGGTCAACAAAACAGAATTTCTCTCTTTGATAGAACTGATATGTGATAAGTTAGGTACTGGTGAATGCTATAAGTTAAATCAGGGTAACGGGATAAAATGTGATATGACTAAAGTGTAGCTTTATCCATCACACATTACAAAAAAGCATGTCAGCATAGTATGATCTCAATTATGTAATGAAAAAATACGAGGATAAAAAGCTGTTACAGAAGTATACTAAAATACTGGTACGGGTTATTTCTGGAAATGACATTATAGATGACATTTTTTATTACGCTTTTATGTATTTTTCCAGAGTGTTCATTACCTTTATTCTTATGGAGAAGAGGGTGTTAGTGAGGCCACATTTGCATTTAAAGACTGATTCTGCGGCCCTGGGTGCATCAGTGGGTAGTAAGCCGCCTGCCGAGTTCCTCGCTGTATTATTTTTAGGGACTCAGCAGGTGTCTCTCACGTGCTCTAGACAAGTTCACACTCAGTGACTCCTTCCGGTGTCAGCAGGCTTCTGGTTCGTATCAGTCATGATCAATACCAGAGAAAGTGGTAGCCAAAGTCTTACTAATTCCCCAATTTGGGAAAAATACATTGTCATTCTTTCAGGATACATTTCCCTGTGTTTTGGGCCAATGCTGAATGTTTAATTTACTGCAGTGAAGAAATTGTAGAAAAACTCTAGTTCACTACAGCAGCGTATGGTTCATACGTAAATGTCATGTTTCTTATTCATTTATTTCAGTGTACACTTTTTGTCAAAATTTCAGTCAGACCTGACCTAACTCAGCACTGTTGCCACACATGTGTTAGGACTTCTTGTGAAAGCTCTGGGACGGTGGCAGAGGAAAAGCAGGGAGCAGATTCCTCAGCCCCTCCAGTGAAGTGAGCCCAACTCTGTAGTCTCACCACCCACCCGCCAGTCAGGAGCGCATCTGCACCCTGATGGTGCCTCAGCTGCCCGGGTGTCAGGAAGAACAGGAAGAGAAGGAGAAAGCAGGGAAGGCCTGAAACAGCACCCATGACTAGGCTAAGCCCCAGGCTGTGGGACTCAGCAAATATGTAATAATAGTAAACCATCTTTCATAGCCGAAGCTGCGGGATTTCCTGTAACTCGACTTCCCACATCCTCTTCAGGCTCTGAGTCGTTATGTACCCCTGGAGGACCAATTCTGCCTGTGCTTCTACGCACCTCTCTGTACTTCCTCCACCCGACGACTGTTCAGGTGACAAAGCAAACAAAAAATAATATACAGGGTGGGCAAAAGGAGGTTTACAGTTGTAATACAAATAACTAATATAATAGTACACGAATAAACTCTGTTTCATGTACTCCCACTGTAAACTTTTGACTATCCCTGTATACCTCCCTTGCCCCTCCTGTTTATGTCCGTGGTATACTCGTTTTTAGGGTAAGGGCACACTTTACACATTTAACGGTGAGCGGGCTCTGTTGTTCTAAAACTGATTTGAGGTAGAGATGAAGAGTTGGGGAAGGACAAGGAGACTTTTTCTGTACTTCTTAGCTTGCTCTGTCTTACCCTCTCTTTTGCAGGTCTCTTCCCCCACAACTACCTTTCTTTCTTTGTGCTTGCCTGTATCAAGCAGCAATTCCTATAAACATTCTTTGACTTTATTGGTAGAACTTATGCCTGAACAGGTGAAACCTATGTCAAAGCAGATCAGTTCATTCCTACCAGAAATGTCAGTCCATGTGATAGGTGCACTGGGATGGAACAGGTAATTTCTCATGCATGTGGAGCACGGGTTAAACCATTGCTTTTGCAATTACTGCGCCTTCTGCCTGGAATAGCTTTCTCTCTCCCACCTTCATCAATTTGGCAGATCCCATCCCTTACTTAAAAAGCCTAGCTCAAATGTAGTGGCTTCTTTGATACTTTTCCTAATTCTCCCAGACAGGTAGTGACTCCTACAACAGGTTTTTCATAACCTCAAATAGCTCATTTAAGATTGTTTTATTATGGTTTGCTTACATGTTTCTCACTAGACAGTGAGTTCTAGTGAAGTTCTTTGGCTTCTCCATTTCCTATACTATTCTTAATCTCCCCTGTCTATTTCGTACCTACAATTTATGCTTCTTATTCCCTATGCCTTGTCCCCCATTCTCCCCTCTCCCCTTCCCCACTGATGACCCTCCATGTGATCTCCATTTCTGTGATCCTGTTCCTGTTCTACTTGTTTGCTTAGTTTGTTTTTGTTTTATGTTCAGTTGTTGATAGTCGTTGAGTGTGTTGTCATTTTACCGTTCATAGTTTTTATCTTCTTTTTCTTAGTTAAGTCCCTTTAACATTTCATGTAATAAGGGCTTGGTGATGATGAACTCCTTTAACTTTACCTTATCTGGGAAGCATTTTATCTGCCCTCCACTGTAAATGATAGCTTTGCTGGATAGAGTAATCTTGGATGTAGGTCCTTGTTTTTCATGATGACTTCAAATACTTCTTTCCAGCCCCTTCTTGCCTATAAGGTTTCTTTTGAGAAATTAGCTGCTAGTCTTATGGGAACTCTTTTGTAGATAACTCTCTCCTTTTCTCTTGCTGCGTTTAAAATTCTCTGCTTTAATCTTGGGTAATATAATTATGATGTGCCTTGGTGTGTGCTTCCTTGGGTCCAACCTCTTTGGGACTCTGAGCTTCCCCAACTTCCTGGAAGTCTATTTCCTTTGCCAGATTGGGGACATTCTCCTTCATTATTTTTCAGATAAGTTTTCAATTACTTACTCTTCCTCTTCTCCTTCTACACTCCTGTGATTTGGATGTTGGGATGGTTAAAGTTGTTGTGGAGGTTCGTAAGCCTCTCCTCATTTTTTAAAATTCTTGTTTCTTCATTCTGTTCTGCTTGAATGTTTATTTCTTCCTTCTGGTCCAAATTGTTGTTTTGAGTTCCAGTTTCCTTCCCTTCACTGTTGGTTCCCTATATATTTTTCTTTATTTCACTTTTCATAGCCTTCACTTTTTCCTCTATTTTGCGATCATGCTCAGCCATTTCTGTGAGCATCCTGATTACCAATGTTTTGAACTCTGCATCTGATAGTTGGCTGTCTCTTTGTTGCTTTGTTGTTTTTCTGGAGTTTTGATCTGTTCTTTCATTTGGGCCATATTTCTTTGTCTCTGTGCACCTGTTATGTTGTAAGGGGTGGAAGCATAGGTATTTACCAGAACGGGGTAACCCATGTTGCTGGGTTGTGGCGCTGTATGTAGGGGAGATATCTGAGTGGGAACAATACAGCTTGCTCTGTTTTTGGCCAGCCTTCAGTCACTTCCCCCACTACCCACAAGCAAATTGGGCCCTTCTAGGTTGGTACCCAGGTAGATGGACTAATGTATGTTCTAGGACCCTGTGGGTCTCTCCAGCAAATTCCTGTGAGGCTGGGAGTTTCTTCCACCGCCACAACCCCCACAGATTTTTATAACCAGAGGTTTTGAGGTTTTCTTTTCCCATACTTGAACCCTGGATTGGGCAGTTTGTCTTGCTCCCCAGCTGTTCCAAAGTGTTAAATGCTTTCCCTGGAGTTAGTTTACCTGTTTTTATTTTATACCACATCATTTATCAGTTGATTTATACAGGGAATGATTTATATTTATCTCGTAGGGATATCAGTGTGTTCACTGTCTTCGTGGACGTACATCAGAAATTCAGAACTATTGTTTGGAATTAGATATTTTTCATCTGTCTTAATATTACCAAATAAAAGAGGACATGAAATTTGATGTCTTTCTGTCCTGTTGTATTGATTTTCTTTATTCATTTTAGCCACGGACCCCTTTGCTTCTGTTTTTGGAAATGAATCATTTGAAGATGGATTTGCTGACTTCAGCACATTGTCAAAGGTAATCCAGATTGACTGGTGGGAAAGTGAAATACACTGTCTCCATCAAAAGAGCAGCCCTTCCTTTCTATTATTTAAGCTCTCATAGACATTGCGACTTGATTTCAATACATCGCAGCAAATGTTGATTTCAGATAGAAATGAAAGGTAAGATATAATTAAAGTAGATGTATTTCTATTAATAAAGACAGTGATGAGTGTACAGGTAATTATAGTGTTCTACTGACACGTTTGCTCAACACCTTCATTCTTAAGAGTCTTCTGTCTTTTTAAACATGTTTCTTCCAGTTGAACTACATTTTTCTCCTCTCGATTGTCTGGGTCAGTAGTTGTGTAATCCAGGCATTCCATTCCATTCTCTCTGCACTGGTTAATCGATTTGTTGTTGTTGTTCTAAGGCTGTTAGGTTTACATTAAGACAATTAATCCACGTAGTCCAGCACTTAAGTGTCTGCTACCTGCTTTCCAGGATAGCTCTAGGACTGATTGAAGCCAAAACAGTAAAATTAGAGTCAAATTGTGCCACTGTTTCTTAGCTGGGTGTTCCTTTCCCCCCTCTCCCCACCCCCAGGAAACATTTGGCAATGTCTAAAGATATTTTTGGTAGTCACAGCTGGAGAGGGGGACTACTCATATTTAGCGAATAGAGAGCAGGGATGCTGTTAAACACCCTGCAAATGCCCTGTCCAGCCCCCGCAACCCCAACATAGAATTATGGCCAGCCCAAAATGTTAGTAGTGCTCCTGTAGAGAAATACTGGCCTGAATAGATCTGAATAAAATCATAATATCTGATTCATTTTAGAAAGGTCAATCTTTCATTACTCCATGTATTAGAAAGACAGGATCTTCAGACTCACATAAAAACTCAAATTATGGTTCCATGGCTCACTTTGCTTTAAAACACTGATTTCAAGCTGTCTTTAATGTTTTCAAAATGCCATTTTTTTGGCATTTGCTAATCTTGCCTATATTTAAGTATACATTGGGAAGTATGAAATTTTTTTTTTAATCATTCAGATCGGATATTCATTTGAGGGAAGATATGTAATCCTTTTAAAATGGCCTCAGGTGGTTTTGTATTGTATTGCCTGAAGCTTGACAAACTGTCGATCCAGAGTTGGCTTGTTTGGTATGGCCTGTTGCTCTTAATAAACAGTGATGTTGCCCTGGCTGGTGTGTCTGAGTGGATTGAGTGCTGGCCTGCAAACCAAAGGGTTGCCGACTTGATTCCCAGTCAGGGCACATGCCTGGATTGCTGGCCAGGTCCCCAGTGAGGGGTGTGCAAGAGGCAGGCACACACTAATGTTTTTCTCCATTTCTCCTTCCCCTCCCCTCTCTAAAAATAAATAAATAAAATCTTGGAAGGGAGGAAGGAAGGAACAAAGGAACAAATGAAGGAAAGAATAAGATATTATACTTACTACTCATATAGAACAATTTAATAAAATTTTTCCTTTGGTCCTGAATACAAAGGTTAAAATGTCTTTGCTTCAGAATTGACATAAATAAAGCTGCATAATACTGAAGACCATTTTTCGAATGCTACATGATCATACACAGTTTGGTTGGTATAATATATATAACCATGTATAAACATTTCTTTTCAAACAAAGGTCAACAATGAAGATCCTTTTAGTTCAGCCACATCGAGCTCTGCCAGCAATGTGATTGTTACAAAAAATATGCTGGAGGAAGCACCAGTCAGAAGTGAAGATGTACCCCCTGCACTGCCCCCAAAGATCGGAACTCCAACAAGACCCTGCCCACCACCACCTGGTATGAGAGTTAGTACCTTTCCTAAATCAGTAAGATGTTTTCCTTTTCCTAAAGTATCATGTGGGCCTTATTTATAGATTTATCTAAAGGACCTTAAAACAAGTCAAAAAACATGGCAGGAGCCTGCTGCTGTCTTTTCCTCTGACCCCAACACAGAATGACAGACGTTACCCCAGGGGCCAGCCAGTGTAACTGTCAGGAACTACTTTTCTGGCATAAGCGAATTTCTTTTTAAATCATTTTAGAGAGGCAGTAAATGGAAAAAGAAAGTACTAATGAAGTCTCCTGCTTTTTTGGAAGCTCATCAATTACCATTTGAACGATAGTTTCCCATATTTGAGTGTTTTAATTAATTGCTATAAGAGAAGATTAGCTGGAGTCTTTTCTTGACAAATGTGAAGTCTTAAATTCTTTAATGTAAGAATATATGGCTTCTTGCTATCCAGAATTTAGCAATATAGTGATTGAAAAAGAAAGTTGCTTTTTTTAAAAAGTATTTTACCTCATATAGTAAGACTCCTTTATCTTAAAAAATGATTTTTTGAGGGTCCAGGAACCTCTTAAGGTTTTTTTTTCTTTTTAATTTGTAGTACTATACAAAGAAAAGGGGTTGGAGGGGTTGTTTTTTTCACTGACACGTGACGAGGGGTGTTTTTTAATGAAGATAATAAAGTTCATGAGAAGTGGCAGCAAAGGCCAGCCCCTGAGTCGTTGTGGCGCTACTGGGCCGTCACAGGGGAAGACACATCTGGACAGTGTTCTTCCCATCACACATCATTCCTTGGGAGGTTTTCGGCCACAGCAGCTATAGATTACTGTTCTTTCCTTTTCATAATAACCTCCCTATGGTATTTCTTGGGAAGATTAATTTTTCTCCCTTGGTTTAAAGGAATTGCATACATAATTGTTAGTACTCAATTATCTGTTGAAAAAGCAGGTAAACAAGTTAAGTGATTTCCATTTTTTAAGGAAAGTAGCCTGTATCATATATTGCTAGAGGGTAAGGTTGTCAGACTATATTCAACAAATGAGAGTCAATTTGCTCATTTAATTTTTTGGCCTTGTATGATGCCAAAAGTAGAGGTATTTTAAAATCCTAGGTAAAATAGTATATCAGTGCTTTAACTAGATCTGCAGCGTAGTGAGCGTTTGTTGCTGTAGAAAGATCAAAGAAAGGAGGGTTTGCTGGAGAGCGTACTGGGCTGGAAGCTTAGAGGTTTGGGCTCTGACTCTGGGCATGCTCCGACTGGCTCTGTGATCTCGAGGGGGCAGCTTCGGGGCTTCCCTGTCCGAGGCGTTAGGCGGTGGCAGTAACTCCAATTCTGCCCTCCTGCAAGGACTGTAGGGAGGATCCACTGAGGTGTGAAACTGGAGCATCTTCTGTGAGCTATCGCAGTGATGGAAAGAATCTTGATATGATTTCTATCACCAGTTTAACACATTTTAGGAAAGTATATATTTTTGGAGATATTTTAACACCTATTCTCATTTTTCTTCAAGAAGTACTAAGTTTAAGACTTTAAAATTTGAGGACTTGTTTGAAAGTGATGATGAATTAATGAGCAACAACATGCTGCTGTTTGGTCAGGCCCTGTGCGTCATGACACTGTTCTCCAGTGACACATCGTAGATGGCAAGAAGTAGGTGGGGTTTGCCAGCGTAAATTTTAATTTCATGTTCCCAGGTGTTGTATATAGGTCTAGAGAAAAAATCGGAAGAATATTAGCATTTTTCAAAGGTCATTTGCCCTTACTGCCGCCAGTGGATAACTGTATTAGGCTGAGGTTTTAATAGCAGAAGCATTGCTGTCTTTATTCTTTGTCATTCTCCGATTACATCCTTGTTTTCTGTCTTTTCGTGAAGACATGCTATTTTGGGGAAGAAGATGTTTATTCTCTTGGCAAAAGTGGGGTTTCTGACCCACCCCTTTCCCCTTTGCTGTTTTTTAATTTGCCTACATGGAGCTGGACTGTAGTTGAGAGGGTGCGTGTGGAAGTTGAGGTCAGACTGCTGGTGTGGCCGTGGGAGACCACACTGGGAGTGTGTTTAAGCACTCACCCCAACCCCCGGTTCTTTACTGCTCTCTGTGTTCGTGTTCTTGTGTGTTGTGTTTGCCATGTTTGCTGGTTGAGTTAATTGTAATGATTTTGATCCAGGAAAAAGACCCATCAACAAATTGGATTCTTCCGATCCCTTTAAACTGAATGATCCATTTCAGCCTTTCCCAGTCAATGATAGCCCCAAAGAAAAAGATCCTGATATGTTTTGCGACCCATTTACTTCTACTACTACTGCCACTACCAATAAAGAGGCTGACCCAAGCAATTTTGCTAACTTCAGTGCTGTAAGTACTGTGAATGGGCTGTTTGGGGGAAAATCTTTCCATCTGCAGTTTGAAGGGTTTTCAGAGATTACTTTGGAGTCTGCCAAATACACATCATTCCAAGTAAATTTACCAACATACTAAAAATGATCTTTATTCTTCCCCAACCAAAACCTCTGTTTGCTTGTTTTGATGGTTCTGAAATTATTCCATTGCACAAATGATTTTAGTAGTCCTTTTTCTTGTGATATATACCAGTTGTTTTGTAAACCTTTCTCTTCATCTTGGTAAACAACTTAAGTAAAATCCTTATGGTTACTATTTTACAAATTGTTGTGGATGATGGACCATGAGACAGTCATTTGCTGTCTGCCCACTGAATGAATAATGCCAATAATGATGTTGTGTATTTGTTACTGTGTATGTGTGTTTGTGTATAAAGCTTTGTAGATTTCTGGAGACTGGTCAACAACTATTGCATGCCAGGATGGGGCCAGGAATTCTGAATAGCAAGTAAAACTCTGGTTGTACATAGTAGTGTTTGTTAATGTAAATGTCAGTTTTATGAAATACAATTGTTGAGTTAAACAAATCTTTAATTATTTGGAGGGCTCTACCTCACTAGCCTTGCATATGTACTTTGACCTCTCCCAGAACTGACTGAACCAGGTAGGCCAGTAAAAACACGGGGAGGGTGCTGTGATAATTGCAGAGGCGGGGCCTGTGACACCACACAGATGAGAAAACCAGCCATGGAGGTGTCACTGTGGAGGGACATAAAGCAATGACACGTGCCACTATTTTTTAATAAAAAGGAAGGCTTTTTATTAAAGTAGATCTAGCGGCCAGGCAACCCCAGCCACACTCTGCTCCGTGCCTCTGTCAGTGTAGCCTCATGTCGCCCAGCCAGGTACTTTATCCCAGCAGCCGTTTCAGTTAGAAGGAAGTAGGCAGGAATCTGCATACACCAAGTCAGACGGATTAAACTGAACTGCCCAGATTTTGAATCCACACTCTCAGCACCAGTGGCTTCTTCTGAAAGTGAAGAAGCAGAATAGGAATCGGTGTCTTGATTATTGAGAAATGGAATGTCAGAATTACACTCTTTTGTTACATGGGTTTGAGTTGTTTCAAGCATAGAATCCAGCATTGCTCCTTAAGAGTTTTTAATCCTCTTAATATAAAGTAACCTTCTGGCAGTTCATGGCATTTAATACATAAAATATTATTTCAGCAAGTTGAAACCTGTTTGGAATGAGTCTTGAACAATAGCTGAGGCATTTTGCCTATTTTATACTCCAGAATCTCAGTATAGTGTAATACAAAGCAGCTCATAATAAAAATGTCTTCCACCTTGGCTGGTGTGGCTGAGTGATTCGGTGCTGGCCTACGAACCAAAGTGTTGCCAGTTCAATCCCAGTCAGGGCACAGGCCTGGGTTGCGGGCCCGGTCCCCAATGCGGGGCACACGAGAAGCCACCACACATTGATGTTTCTCTCCCTCCCTTCCCCTCCCTAAAAATAAATAAATAAAATCTTAAAAAGTCTTTTTTTTTTTCATTATGAAAGATTTGTTAAGTATTAAAAATTTAAAAATCCCTCTAATTCCTTAGGGAAAAGCTATCATTATTTAAAAACCTGACATTTCTTTCATTTCGTCCTATTATGATATTTGTCTTATTATGGTATTCCTGAATATGACAGGACTTGAAAGCAAGTAGAATTTTTTTATTTAGCATCTGCCAAGATTGCTGTTTTGGGATAAAAATATATCCCTGACTTAATTACCAGTGTTAAGGTCTTATCTAGACTGGGTCAAAAAGTTCTCAGTGACTGCCAAAATTTTTATAATGCATTAAAAAAAATTTCATCCACACCTTGTTTACTATGCCTAGTACTCATCATATGTACAGCAAAATCATCATACTCTTTGCTTTATAGTTTCTCTGTGCAGGAAGGTTAGGGTGTGGGAGGGAGTTACCAGTGGGGTTAAGCTGAAAACGGTGTGTCCTGTGAGGATGCTCACTGAAGAGGGAGTGGTGGGTGTTTCCTATTAGATAAAAAGGCCGGCCCCTCCTGTTTCTAAGTCTGCTAACTCACTTTAAGCATATACTTTTTAAAATGATGTTTTAATGTTTAGTTTTATAAACATGCTGTAAACTGCATTAATTTTTGAAATAAAACCATATTTAGTAACTGGTTAAACTAAAGGTGTTTTCAGAAAAAAATTTAACACGTAAGAAGATTATTTCCAGCGTCCTTCAGGTGAAACAAGTCGTTAATGCCCTTTGTAAAAACTGTTTTTTCTTTTTTATTTGTTTTGCTCATTAATCTGTTCATGTGTTTATTCATTTGCCTTTTACATGGCAGTATCCCTCTGAAGAAGACATGATTGAATGGGCCAAGAGGGAAAGTGAGAGAGAGGAGGAGCAGAGGCTTGCCCGCCTGACCCAGCAGGAGCAGGAAGACTTGGAACTGGCCATTGCACTCAGCAAGTCTGAGATTTCAGAAGCATGAAGAACTCTCCTCCCCTTTGTCAACCATATAACGCTCTTCTTCCTGGATGCCGAAGCTATTTACAGTGTATATCAAAACTACCATAAGCATGGGGATATAAAAGGTTTGAGATTCCTGTAAATGTGACAAAAGTTTTTTTTTTTTAATTCATTTCAGATTTGTCTCCCCCTCCCCCCGTAAAAGCAGTAACCGAGTCAGACAACTTCACCTAGGTCCCTGTTCTGGTGTGCGCTTACTGTGAGCTTTTGCCTGCCTCTCAGACAACTTCACCTAGGTCCCTGTTCTGGTGTGCGCTTACTGTGAGCTTTTGCCTGCCTCTGCTGCTTCTACACGTTTAGCTAGAGCACCCAGGCTTCTGCCTTCTGGGATAGAGAGAAACAACTCCACCCTGGGCTGCCCTTGTTCTGTAGTTACTCTGACGATAGCCAGTGGGTTCTTTCTTAAAATTTGCAGTGTTCTCCCCTGATTTGAGTGGATGAGGGAGGAGAAGGGATAGGACATCCTATTTCTTTTATGATAGTACCAATTGACTAATTTAAAGTGCATGTTTGTATTTCTATAGAATCAAAAAACTTCTTTTATAGGCAAGGAAAAATATTTTGCATAAATTGACTCCATTACTGAAAAAGGGATGCTTTAGATTGAACCATTGCAGCTTCAGACTGAATTTAAAGAATTTTAGATAAACAGATACCTCTCCATAATTTGAAGTGCTAGACAATGGAGGAAATTTATCACCTAAAATACACCCATCAGTATAAGGTGAGCAAACATCAGGGCATGGCAACTGTTCTGCCAACTGTTCTGCCATTGCTACGGCACTGTCCTTGTTAGTTCATGGTAGGTTTATTTTTGTACTTTTGCAGAAGAAACTTTAGCAAGCTAGAACTGGAAGGTACTTTAATTTTTTGTATATATATTTTTTGTGTTTTCTTTAATGAAGGCTCAGTACTTGAAATGTAAAAACTTTCACTGAATGCAAATGAAAAAGTAACATGTATTAAATCACATTGCTTTTTGTCCATTTTTGTGGTTTAAAATGTTTATTCTTTTTATGTTTCTTCCTATGAAATTGGCAGGCTGACAAAAAAAAATTTTTTTTAATTGGGAAATAAGAGACCTGCCAAATTATTAGAAATCTTCATGTGTTAAAAGCCTATCTTCTGTAAAACTGACCTAGCAGACAAGCAGAATTTGAAATAGGCTGTAAGTTGTAATCTCAATTTTTTTTTTAACACCGGTTACTGACTTAGGTAATGTACTGAATACCTATTTACCAAGGTAAAGAAAAATGCACTTAAAACTAATTAAAAGTCTCTCTGGTCATCAAGTCAAAGTGGTATTGATCTGTGTTTGTCAGTAACTTACTGCCTAGCCTATAAATAATTCCAAAACATCCAGTTCATTTCATCTTGAAATGGTGCTTTGTTTTTCTCCACAAACAATTGGATTGCTATAGCTTAAAATAAACTTAAACCACTTTCTTACACTGCTAACTTTTTTCTACTTTTGTAAGTTGAAACAGTTCAGCATAAAAGTCACACGTAGGAAGCAAGGGCTGAACTGTAATCACAAGGCTTAAATTTTGATAAACTGGCCCGGGGACTGAGGACGTGCGCACAGGCTGGCTGAGGAGGTGGTGCTGGGGTTGTGATAGGTCGTGGTTTGGGTTTCTTCTTCCCCTTACGCTTCAGGAAAAAGGTAAGTTGACTTGAACAACCTTCTTTTGCACTGGGAAAATGAACAGATGTTTGAAATGCTTTTAAAATATTTTTTTTAATTAAAAACTCTGGAAAAGATGAAATATCTGTAACTTATAAACACCAACTTTTCGATGTAATGTGTACCCTGATCTGATGTATGTTTAACTGGATTACATAGATTCTTATCTTTTGTTAAAATGTGTATACTCAGTGGACCAATATAATATTAAAGTATGTATATATTATATAAATATAAGTATATATCTCTCTATCTTCATGCTCACTTGTGTAGGATGAATGTCTTAGAGCTGTTTGTGATTACATTCCACATTGTGGACTCTGGCTCCGGAGCCTGTGCTTGAAAAGGACGCGTAAGTGTTCCTGAGAGCCAGGTGGCAGTATTTACGACGTGTTGACCATCTTCTACATCTTTGGTCAGGTTTCTCTCTTACAGAAAACTCTGTATGTTTCAAACCGCTAAGTTGTAGCCTGTAACCATGAGAACAATAAACTCAAAGTAATAATAAAACGCACTATCCATACATCCATTTGAAGTGGAGTGTTGCATGGTTCTCTGCTGCGTCTGTGCTGTGACCAGGGTAGGTGTACAGTCAGGTGCAAGTGCAAAGTGCTAGTGACACTAACTGGTGTAGAATATATAATAAACGTTAGCTATTATTTTTAGTAACCAAGTTCTGGGTGTGTTTTTTTTCCATCCTCACCTGAGGGCATTTTCTTTTCATTCCTTTCAGAGAGAGAGGAAGGGAAAGAGAGAAGCGTCCATTGGTTGCCTCCCGCACACACTCGGACCTGGGATTATATGGTCCCGGACTGGGGGTTGAGGATGGAGGATTGAACTCATGACCTAGGTGTGTGCCCTGACCAAGAATCAAAACTGTAACCTTTTGGTCATGGGATGATGACCCAGCCAGCTGAGCCACACTGGCCAGGGCAAATTCTTTTTTTTGAAGGACAGGAAATGTGTATGCACAGGGACAGTGCCTCAAATGTGCGTGCATAGGTGGCTTTGCATATATTTGTTGAGTGAGGATTTATTACATGGATTCTAGAAGGGCAGTGTGGTGTAAAAAGTTCATGCCATCAATCCTGGGGTTGAATCCCTAGTCTTGCATTTTTGAGAAAGATGATAAAGTTGTTTAGCCTGCTTGAGCATTAGTTTCCTCATCTGATGAACAACATAGTATGTAACTCACAGAATCATTCTGAAGGATTTTGATGGCTTTTTAATAATACGAGAGGACACACGCAGTTTGAGTCTTCGTGTTCAAGGGTCGACTGTATTTTCGGTCTGCAGTGAGGAATCACACGTAAGGACGGCTGATCCAAGTTGTACACGGATTTTTGACTGTGTGTGGTGGGGGGCTTGGTGCCTCTAACCACCCCCATGTTGTTCAGAGGTCCTCTGTATTTTCATGTTAAAAATTAAGCCATGTTATTGAAAATAATGAAAATAGCTATTGGTTATTGAATGCACATTATGTGTGAAGCACTGTACTAAGCACTTTATCTGTGGTTTTATTGTTGTTGTTGTTATTTAATCTTCTTCACAAGAGCCCTAAACAGTACTATATTATTCTCTATTTTAGAAATGGGGAAACAAGCTCTAAAAAAGTTAGTGTGATTTACATTACATAGCTACTAAGTTGATGAGCCAGGAATTGAACTCTGGCCTCTCTGATTCTAAAACGTGGTACTTTTTCCACTTTACCATGCTTTGTCTCATTTTGTGTGAAAAAAATTTGCATATAGGAAATTCTAGGAACAGAACGTGATAAATAATAACACGTGACAGGTATTAAGGTCCAGACAGAGTCCTTAATGCTTTGCGTGTATTAGCTCCTTTAACCCTCACAGCGACAGTGACCATGTCACGTGTAGGTACTGTTACCGTCCCCACTGTCCAGAAGAGGTGCCCTGGCGAGGCCAGTCGTTCAGCTGGTGAGTGGCAGAGCTGGATTTGAACCCAGGATACTGGCTCCAGAATTTTAATCACTACTTGTATTCCATCACAGCCAAAGGAGAAATATAAATAGAATAGTCCATGTAATCCCTGTTCTTGGGGACTAAGGAAATAGACCTATTACACATAGCACATTGGCATCTTACAAAACATTTTCCTGTTCATTCTTCTATTCAGTCCTTACCAGGATTTGGAATAGTCTGTGACACATGAAAGCACTCAACCATTGTTAGTTATTACTATTATCATAAATGATAAATAAGTGTATAGGGGAGGTAACCAGCCTTGCTTCTATTAAAGAAATAAATATTTTAAAATCCTGAGGCTAGCAAAAATGAAAATAGTTTTTCAGTGCTGGCAAAGCTCCGACAGAATACATAAAAAGGTAGGGGGAAGGCTTTTGTTCTGCGCGCTCGCGTAGTTTGCCTTCAGTCAAGACTCCAAATAACTTGGTTTGAGGAGAGAAGAGGAGCCTCACCTGACATTCTGGCGGTTGACAATGCTTTTGGGCCCTTTCCCTGACAGAGAGAGCTGGTAA
The DNA here is from genome assembly GCA_004024845.1 of Tonatia bakeri. Classification (NCBI taxonomy): domain Eukaryota; kingdom Metazoa; phylum Chordata; class Mammalia; order Chiroptera; family Phyllostomidae; genus Tonatia; species Tonatia bakeri. The sequence continues at coordinate 117,416 of PVIA01001730.1, read as the reverse complement.
AGTGATGATACTATTTCTCAGAAGATAGTAACTGCCCTTCAGAGTAAAAAAGGAAACAGAATGACAAATGCAAATTTTCAGGCATAGCCCCAAATCTGTGTTAAGAACTGGTAGAGTACTAGAATGTTCCATTGGCCAGGTGGCTCAGTAAAATCTATGAGGAATTACAGAAGGCACTGAGTATGGGCAGGTCTGTTAAGACAGTATGGTTCTAAGCCCTGGTGTGGTGTGGCTCAGTGGATTGAGTGTGGACCTGCAAACCCAAGGATCACCAGTTTGATTCCCAGTCAGGACACATTCCTGGATTATGGGCCAGGTCCCCTGTAGGGGGCATGTGAGAGGCAACCACACATTGATGTTTCTCTCCTTCTCTTTCTCCCTCCCTTCCCCTCTCTCTAAAAATAAATAAGTAAAATATTAAGGAAGGGAGGGAGGAAGGAAGGAAGGAAAGAAGAAAAGGCCAATAATATCTTAGTTCCAATTTTTCACCTTGGGTATTCTAAAAGGGTTCCTGGGCCTCCCAGGTCTAAGAACCATACTGTCTGTCTTTCCTTCTTCTTCTTTTCCTTCCTTCCTTAGACCTGGGAGGCCCAGGAACCCTTTTAGAATACCCAAGGTGAAAAATTGGAACTAAGGTATTATTGGCCTTTTTCATCCTCAAAGTTGGTTTTCTAACTATGTAGCTAAATGAACAGAAGCAGAAGCCCATGAGAACCTAGGTGCCTTTTATTAAAGTTTCATTTCTAATGTATTCATGAATTACAATAAAGATGACTATACAAAAAAAAATACATGAGAAGGTAGGCACAGAGTAGATTTTGAAGTTTGCCTCACAGAGGAAGGGACAGGGCATTTTAGGCAGAGGGCATGGGTGGGTATCAAGACAAGTGGGTAGGACAGGGATTGTGTGCGAGCAAGCAGCAAGAATTTAAGTAGTGTGTGGGCAAAAGAGTACGGTTTCTGTGTGTGTAAGAGCTCATTGGAAGTGACCTGGAGCATTGCTCTAGGAGGAAACCGGGTAAGGCAGGGAGAGCAGACAGGGCTGTTGCATTCATGCAGGCCAGATAGTGAGGACCTAAGTGTGGCTGTGGCTGAGGCCTGGGAGAGTGGGGCGGACTTAGGAGAATTGCCAGCCCTTAGAGTCTGATTAGACGAATACCTCATAGGTGGTGAGGGGAAAGAAGTGGTTTGCAAATGCTAGCGAACATCAGATCACCTGGAGAGCTTGTTAAATTACAGATTGTGGGTCCCAACCCCCGAGTTTCTGATTTCAGTAGGTATAGAGTGGGACAGGAAAATACGGATTTCTAACCAGTTCTCAGATGATGCTACAGTTGCTGGCCCAGGGATCTCACTTTGAGAACCACTGGAATAAAAGCTATTTCTAAGTCTCTTTGTTCTCCTGTGAGTTTTATTGAATCTACTCCTTTAGTTTGCGGTGTTGTTGAACCTGGTCGTTCTGTACTTGACCTGTGGGTTCTGCCTCATAGTGTAAAGAACGAATCTTTTTTGTGAATAGAATTTAAAAAAATAACTGCAAGCTAAAAGACAGTTCTTACTATGTGCCCATACTATTTGAAATACTTATGGAGATTAAAATGAATCAGTATATAACAATCCTTTAAGTTAGGTATTGTTATTTTCAGTTTACAAATGAGAAAGCTGAGGTACAAAAAGGTTAAATAATTTCCCCAAGATCATAGAGCTAAAAAGTGCCGGAGGTAGGATTTGAACCCAGGCAGCTGGCTCCAGAGCCTATGCTCAGTCACTCTGCTTGGCTGGAAAAAAACAAAATCAAAACATACATTAAAATACTTCTGATGCATGGATCTACAGTGCACCGGGTACTCTCAGACAGCTGTATATTGTGAGCACAGTGAGTGCGAAAATCGTTATTCCCATTCACCTTTGCTAAGGGTCCCCGTGTTCTGGGTACTGCGCTGGGCCAGGCACAGGAGAAGACTGAATGGCCCTGCCAACAGTGGTGTGGCAGGGGAGCTAGACATCTGCTTACAGTTAAATTACACCACATTGCTTACTGAGGATTATGATAGGGATGCTGGGACATTCAGAGGAAGGAGAGAATAGTTCTTGCCTAGAGGACTGGGGTAGGCTTCCCAGAGGTGTGTTTCCATGACACATTATTCTTCCCCAGGCATTAGGAAAGACAGATCATGACTGGTGAGACATAAAAAGCACAGCTCTCACGGGCCACCCCTGGATGTCAGGGCTCTGTTACTGCAAAAGGCAGGCGGGCTCCCAGGAGGCCTCATTTAGGTGTTCAGTCCTTTGGTGAATCCAGCTGGGTCCAAGACCTGACCCTCAAGTTTCCAAACCTGATTCTCATCAGTAAAGAATAGGTCCCATGAAGCAACTTCACAGGAACTGGCGTAGAGAACAGGAAGTTGGTTTCCAGTAAAAGTTGTTGCCACAGGGCTTGGAGCACCCACAGTGGACTGAACAAGACGGACACCTTTTCCCTTGCCAGTGCCTAGGTGTCCCCTGCCCCTGAGACTCCTTGCTGTCTGCGGCCAGCGCTGCCGCATCCCTCTGGTGAACACAGTTTTTAGATTAATGTCTTTAATCAGGTTATATAGTCTGATTTGGCTGGTTGGGTAGTTGTAAGGTCTCTTTGGAGTGATTTTGCTTATCTTTGCCTGTGGACTCTGAAGTTCAACTCCTTCTAAGGCAGACTCCCCAGTTTCTGAGTTCTTGGTGAAGCATCTCACCAGCTGGGCTCTGATTCCACCCTTTGATTGATTGATTGTATTCTTCACCAAGAGTGTATGTGCCAGGCCTCTTCCCTGACCCACCCTCCCCAAACGGTCGGTGTCCTACCCGCATCCTCGTAGGACACTGCCTTAAACCTCCCTCACATTGGCTTCTTCAGTCAGCGCCGCCGCCCCAGTTCAGGTCTTCATTGTCTTTTTCCTTTTTTTAGGCTTTGGCCAAAGCTTTCTAATCTCGCCATAATCTGTTTCTCTTTCTGTTTCCAAACTCTCCTCCATGCTGCAGTCAGATTCTTCTATAATCAAAATCTGCCCCTATCGCTCCTACAATAGAAGATGCCCCTGATACCTATCACACTCAGGTTAAAACCCTAACCCCTTAGAAGGCTTTTCCTTCATAACCTTAATTTCTGATTGGTGTTTAATCAGTAATGGCTCGAGCATGCAAGTTGCTTTTTTTCCCCTTTAAATAAATCTTGACAGCCCTGGCTGGTGTGGCTCAGTGGATTGAGTGCCAGCCTGAGAACCAAAAGGTCACCAGTTTGATTCCCAGTCAGGGCACATGCCTGGGTTTCAGGCCAGGTCCCCAGTAGGGGGCATGTGAGAGCCAATTGATCAACGTTTCTCTCGCACATTGATGTTCTCTCCCTCCCCTTTTCTCTAAAAATAAATAAAATCTTTTTTAAAAAGTCTTCAGAAAATGCTACTTGAAGGAAATAAAGGTAGCCCTAATCTGATTGTAAAGTATGAAGTCCTTTTAAAATGTCCAAAACTTTACTCTCTAACTTGGTATTTTTCAAACTATAGGTTGTAACATACTAGTTGGGTCATGAAATCAGTTTAGAGAGCCAAGCAGCATGAAAAAAATATAAACATTACAGTAGAATGAACTCGTGTGTACCAATAACCATCTTCAGCAATTACCAATCTATATTCAATATTATAATCTGAAGTCCTACTCACTTAACTTTTTCAGTATTTTAATAAGTAACTTTTTCAAAATCATGAAATAGAGTTTGTTATTGAATGTGTTTGGGGCTACAAGACAAAATGTTTGGAAGCCACTGATTTTTTAAACATCTCTTTTTAAGTAAGAAATGTAGGGCCTCATGTTACATACCCGTATTTTGCCTTGTATAATGCGCACCCTTATTTATTCCCTCAAAAGTTGGGGCAAAGGAGTATGCATTATACACAGCAGAATACAGTATCCAGGTTAATATGAAAAATCATCTCATGGGGGGGAAGGTGTGTCTCTGCCAGGAGACCCCACCCGTATTTCTCCCCACCTCAGTAAGTGTGGGGGATGTGTTCAGCTGCCCAGGACTTCGGGGCTCGGTTCCAGCCGCTCCCTTCTGGTTTCTCTGGAGTCAGAACTTGGGGGGACTGTGTTACAGTCCTGTGTCACTTAATGATGGGCATACATTCTAAGAAATACGTCACTGAGTGATTTTTGTCATTACACAAACGTGGCGTGCACTCGCCCAACCCTAGATGGGGCAGCCTGCTGCCACACAGCGAGGCTCTATGGTACAGCCTCCTGATCCAAGCTGCAAACCTCAACTGTACGCTGTAGCCAGCTGTACCAAAATGGCAAGTGTTTAAGTGTGTTTAAACAGAAGAGGCACAGTGAGACTATGGTATAAAAGATTAAAACGGTACGCTGTGTAGGGCGCTTGCCATGAATGGAGCTCGAAGGACCGGACGTTGCCGGGGGTGAGTCAGTGGGAGTTGCTTGAGTGTGCAGGCCTAGGGCGCCGCTGTGCCCTGCTGTAGACTCTGTGAGCACTGCCCCGCAGCCCTCCCCACTGCTCCTTTCCGACAGGGTCAGGAATAGAGCATCGAGGCTGCCAGTGCTGCTCCACGAATAGGGACGTGGGCAGGGCTGACTGGAAATAATGAGGAGAAACGGGCTGGGTGAGGCACAGATCACGGTAGTAGTGACTGTCGGGAGGGAGTGAACCGAGGCCTGTGGGCCAGTAGGAATAAGAAGTCAGGATGGAGGTTCTGGCCAGGTCGGTCAGTTGGTTAGAGCATTGACCTGATATGCCAAGGTTGCAGGTTCAGTCTCCAGTCAGGGCACATGGAAGAATCAACCAATGAAAGCATAAAGTAGCGATATTTCCCTCCCCTCCCCCTTCCTCTCTTCCCCCCTTCCTCTTCCCCTTCTCCTTCCCCTTCCTCTCTTCCCTCCCCTCCCCTCCCCTCCCCTCTCTCACTCTCCCCTCCTTCCTTCCTCTCTCTAGAATCAATAAATTTAAAAAAAAAAAAACTTTTTAAGAAACCAGGATGGAGAGAGAAACTGGTTTTCAGGGCAGTGTGGTTTTGGCTAGCACATATTGGCACAGTGATCAGATTAAGGAACTTTAATAAAGGGTATTTAACATGGAAAGGGTGTAGAACTAAAAACTCAGTATACTGACATTGGAAATCTGATTTTGGTTCCATTGAGTCATTGACCCTGTCTAGTACAAAAGGCTCTCTCTGACATTGAATCCATGGAAGAAATAAAACTGTGCTTTATATCGGTACAACCTGAAAATAGTTCCAAAGTACAGAGACAGGCTGGTCCACAGGACCACAGACAGCTTTAACCAAAGTGGCAGTGGCACCTACTACCTGTTACAGTAATTCCTCGGACCTGTGTCCTTGTACAGGACTTAGGTCCTCCACAAAGAACATGCGGCAGTGTACTCGGGAGACCGTCAAGCTAGATCTGCGAGGGCTGTCGCACCGTCTGAGTGTGTCGTGCTGGGGGACACGCTCCTCTGTGCTGAAAGGTCAGTGACCGACTGGGGCGTAAAGTGTGCACTCAAAATCGAGGCGCCATGAGAGAGAGGGAATTTACTGTCACGCCCCCCAGGTATTGCTCCCGTCAGAGAGAAAAATTCCTCCTGAACCACATATCCTTCCATTTCTTACAGGAAATTCAGCTTCCTTACTATCTTATGGGACCATTGTCATCTGTGCCTCATTGACCAAAGCATCATTGAGTAGTGCTTGACTGTATTTTGTGGAAAGGAAGAGACAGGGAAAAGTAGCTGACACTGAGGAACTTCTCTGAGCCTGGTGCTGAGGCTGCCAATATATTCCCCCATTTACTCCTCACACCACTTAAAACAGAAAACACGAAGTATTAAGACATGGGAGGGACTGGGCCAAGACCCCCTAGCCTGTTAGAGATCAAGCCAGGTTCTGGCCCAGGTGCCTCAGCTCCGAGACCTGCTTGTCCCCCATACCAGGCCGCCTTCCACACACCTTAAGAGACCACGTAGCGACAGATCTAACGTGGCAACCCTAGGCCCTGAGCAAGAACTGACGTTCTCAAAGAAATCCCTGATCCATCGCAGCTTCCTGAGAGGGTTTCCTGGCCTTGTAGAAAGAACCCAGACCTTGGTCTCGGATTCACATGGGTCTACATTCTGGCCTTCCCATTTCCTAGCTATGTGACTGGTTATATCTCTTAACCCTTTTGGTCCTCAGTGGGGATAACACTTCACACGACTGTGAAGATGGAAGATGATGGGTGTAAAGTCTGTTCCTGTTACGTGGCAGATAGTCACAAAGAGCTGTCATGTTTGTTTTTAAGAAGACAGAAAAGCTAATACATTTTAGGAAAATGCCTATGATTAAAGGGAGTAAACATTGATCATCTTGAAAGTTTATTGATCCAGAACATTTCCCTCTGGTTATGAATAAAACTATCACATAGTAGGAGGTGCCCATAACAGACATTGTGTCCAGCAATGTTCTATATTGTTTGCATTAACTCGTTCAGTTCACACGACCACCCTTTTGAGAGGTGTTGATATTATGCCCATTTTAAAGATGAGAAAGCAGAGGTTAACTTGCCTGAAGTCACATGTAGCTCTCAAGTGGTGGGGTCAAGATTCCATCCCCGACAGTCTGGCTCGAGAGCAAGGGCCAGAATAAAACCTTGACGTTCTTACAAGAGTCAAAATAAGCTTTGGGAAAGTGGTTCATAAATGCCGTATGCGTTCTACAAGCTTGTGTGGCAGACAGACTGGGGCTGGGGTTGAGCTACAGACAAGCCTGGCTGCTTGAGTGGAATCCTAGCTCTGCCACTTGCCTGGCCTCTGTGGTCTTGAGCAAATTACTTATTCCTCTGCCTCACTTTCTCAGCTATAGAAATTGGGATTGTAAAAGGAAACACCTGATGGAGTTGTTTTGTGGATGAAACACAGGTGAAGGGCTCCCATAATGCCTGACATCATTTTAAACAAATGATGGTGATGATGAAGATACTGATGAAGAAGAAGGAGAAGAAAAAGGCAGGAAAAAGAACAGGAAACAAGCTTTGAAGTTTGAGAAACCTGCGACCAAATCCCAGCTCCTAATCTGATCTCAGGAACATTTCTAAACTTCCGACTCAAAGATTCTCAAAACAGTTGTCCAGATTAGAGGCCGTGTGTATAAAGGCCCTCGGCACAGCGCCTGCCACTGAGTAGAGACCATACATCTTAGTTCCCTCTTCACTTACTCAACACCAAGCACCTGCCATCTGCAGCAGTGGTGCAAGGGTCCGTGGACGACACAGAGGTGAGAGAGAAATCTGAAGACTGAGACCAATGTGGTCATTAATAACTAATATAAGGTAGTGATAAATGCCAGGAGAAAGATAATGTAACCTCCGAAGAGGAAGTGATTCCTCCATTGGGGAGATACAGGAGGGCTTCCTGGAGGAAGTGGCGTTGGCTGTGGGCTCAACAGGCTAGGTAGGACTTTAATCCCACCTAGGGTAAGATTGGGCTCTGGGCCTTTAAGAGACCAGGCCTTGGAGGCCCTGCGGTATTCGTGCCTGTGATCTGGCTGTCGGCAGTGCCCAGTGCTGCCAAGCTGGACGAGGCTCTGTGGACAGGGTTTGGGGCCCATGGGTGCACTGTAACTGGAATTTCCAGATCCGGAACTCAAGCTCTATGGTCAGACAGGCGGCATTCTCTGGCCCTTGTTGACCCAAGAGTGACATGAGTGCTCAGAGAAAGGGGGAACGGCTGCATTTTCTCTGCTGCCTCCCAGGGTGACAGTGGGAGGTGCTGCCCAGATGAGCCTTGAGGCTTCCGCCCTCTGCCTTGCCCAGGCCTCCCACTCTGATGCTCAGCCCCTCTGTGAGCCCCGGGCAGGGTCTGGGGAAGAGCCAGATGGCACAGACCGGCCTGGGTGTAAGACCTGCAGAGCTCAGTCTTGGGGGAGTCAGCTGACCCCTCTGAACCTGTCTCATCAACTGTAAAAACGGGAGTGTTTCATAAGATGAAATGAAGTAAGCACTTGGGCAAAACACCTGGCTTTGAGCTTGGCACAGAAAATGTCTCCTTGTCAGAAGCAGTCACCATTTATTAGACACATGATTTGTATCTAGGATACAAACCCAAAAAGGAGACAGAAATGGCCCCTTAGCCACCCTGCTGCTGCCTGGTGCTCACCCCCGATCTGTTCGTTCTCACAGAGGGAAGTCTCCAGGGGTCCCTCAGTCACCCTTTGTGCCAGACTGGAGTGATCCGTCTCACATCCCTCCTCCAGGCGCTGTCCTGCCCCTCGTCCTTAATTGAGCCTCCGCGGAAGCCTGCTGGAGTGCGCTACCACGGGCTTGCCTCACTCCAGAGCTGATTCTGCTACTTGTTAACATGACAGTTACTTACAACTTTTAAATGCATATGACCTAAGACAAAATAGGGGATTTCAAAGAAAGTTGGTACTGGAGACGACTTGTGACTCGTTCTCCTCTGACCACCACCTCCCACGGGAGTCTGTGAACAGGGTCACGACCCAGTGCCTGGGCAGCGGCCTCCACTTCAGCCCTGTACCTGGCCCCTGCAGCAGCCCCTAGACCCTAACTCCATGCAGGTGCAGCAGCCCTGGCAAGGCAGGCTCTGTACTTAGGCAGAGGGGAAAGGCATTGGTGACAGCTGCGGTCATCTGTGTGAGGGACGAGCTCTAGCCTGGGAGCGGAGAGGCCTGGGGTAGTCCTGGCACTTCCACCAGTGACCCTCTCTGTGACCTTGAGCAAATCCCTGGCTGTTCTGGACCTCAGTGTCTTCCTGAAACTAATGATGCGCCTTGATGGCGCTGGACGAAAGTGGTCTTGCCCTGAGACCCCAGGTCTGCTCGTGGGAGGCGACACCGACTCCTTTGCCTTCAGGAAGGCGCTGGCCAAGCCAGGGCGGAGCCTCGGGTCCCACCCCGCCCGCCCCGTCCAGGTGCTGCTGCCTGAGCACCGCTAGCACCGCCGCTGCCACGAGGGGCCGCCCGCGCCGCCCGCTGAGTCCAGCCTCCGTCCATGGCCTTTCTGACCGCCTGGAAAGGAGCGGCCACTGGGAAAAGCGACCGCAGGTACCAGGCGGGGCGGGGACTCAGCGAGAGTCGCGGAAGGGACTGAGGGGCGGCCAGGGAGCAACGGACGGGAGGGACAACTGAGGGGACACAGCCGGATGCAGGAGTGTGCGCGGCTCCGCTAACGGCCCCAGGCCCGCGGGAGGGGCAGTCTAGCCCCTCTCACACCTCCACGTGCCGGGACCTCTGTCCGGCTGGGGGTCAGGTTCCGCCCTGTGGCTCCGCTCAGGGGCGCCCCTCACGCACCTGGTCCTCCCGAGGGAAGCATGAGTGGAGGGTGACAGGTGAGAGCAGGAACACTACCCTCCTGCGGGGCTGCGCACATCTCCGGCAGCTGTGTGGGGGGAAACCCGAGGTCCCAGGTCTGGTCCGGGGTGGAACTGTATATACGCACCCCAGGTCCTCCCAGGTCAACCCGTCAGAGACGTGTCAAGGCCTCCTGTGTGTCACCTCCACCTCCCCAGCTGTCCCCACCTCCTGGATGAGTTGGTGTCTTTAGATTTGTTCCCATGAAAGAGAGAAGAAGAGATAGCCCCAATCTCTCCTCTGAGCTGTCTCGACCCCCAATTCTTTTCCCATCTAAAGTCTGCTTGGAGAAGGGCTATGCCTGCCCCCCACCAAGGCCTCCATCTGCCTATCCTCTAAGCACCTCAGACTTGGCAAGCCCTGTATCAAACTTTGCATCTTCACCCCCAAACCTGTTCCTCCTCCTGTTTTTCCATCTCAGAAAATGGCACAGTCATCCACCCAGTTGCCCAAGCCCGGAACCGGGGAGCTATCCTTCTCCTCCCTTGCCGCCACCCCAGGCTCCAGGTTCTGCTGGTTTTTCTCCTGGATGTCTCCCAAAACTGTTCACTTCCTGTGGACTATGCAACAGCCCCTAACTTTCCAGTTCCCCAGACTCCCCCTTTCCATGCATCCTTCCAACTGCTCTCTTCTAAAACACACACCGGACCATGTCATTTTTCTGCTTTGAAACCCTTCCATGGCTCTCTGTCACCTGGAGGCTAAAGTCCAAGACTCTCAAGGCGGGAGGCTGAGGCTTGCCCAGGCAAGCCTCGCTCCCTGACCCTCACGCTGTCCACCAACGCCAGCTGGCCTTACAGCGCTCTCACATCTGGGCCAGGCTGCGGGGCTGCCTCTGCCTGGAATGCCATCTTCCACTCCTGACCTTCACCCCACAAGACTCAGCTTAGGTAACCTGCCATAGAGGTGCTCTCTCACTCGGCCCGAGTCAGGCTCAGCAGATTTCAGGGCCCCAGCATCTTTGCTTCCCTCTCACGGCTCTCATTCAGTCTTTCAACAAATACTGTTGAGCACGTACCATGTCCCAGGCGATTGTACTAGGCGCTGCAGATATGCTATCACTTCACACATACAAGTCCCTGCTCTCAAGAGACCATGTTCTAGTGGGAAAGGCAGACTAAACTAGTAGGCAAATAAACAAGTAAACACCAGATGGATGATGTGTAAGGCTTAAAATGGGATGACGTGGTAAATGGTAAAATCGACCGTGCCCAGAGCATTCCTGGCAGAGAGGACAGCTCTTGTCCAAGCCTGAGGTGCACCTGAGGAGCAGAAAAAGGGGGTGGGTTGTTGAGGATCAGTGCCAATGGGATGGATCCTGGAGGCAGGATGCCCAGAACAGGGATTTCATAGTGTGTTGGGAACCACCAGAGGGCGCTAGGGAGAGGAATTTACATATTTAAGGATGACCCTGCTGCACCGTGAAGAAAGGAATTTGTGCAACAACCATTTTGACACTGAGTCACAGTCACCCTTTTCTGTCTCTCCACTGCGTGTGGAGAGATGACGGTGTTCCTCTGCCCCACCCCCACGTCACAGGAGCCCAGCACAGAATGGGGCTGAGGGTGTGCTTCAGCTTTGTGAAGCACACGGGGGGATGATTTTTGAGGAGGGTGGGTTCCCCTGGCTAGGGTGGTGAGAGCGGCTGTGTCCCCAGGGGTTTCTTGCCCGGGGTCTGTTCTGCCTGTAAGAATCCAGCTGTGCTGGGCCCTGTGTAGGCACCAGGGAGCCTGGTGGGTTTCCAGTGTGTATGGACTGCTGATGTCACAGCGTGGCTGGAGGCGGGGAGCCCGGAGTGGAGGCTAGTGTGAAGATCCAGGACAGATGCTGGGGTGTGGGTTAGGAGGATAGAGGGGATTGGGGGAAGGAAACTGAGAAGGAAGAACTGAGAAGTGGCAAATGGACAAGCTGGGAGGCGAGATCCAGAATCGCTAGTGACGGGAGGGAGGTGAGAAGGAGTGAGGAGGAGGGAGAGGGCGGACTCTGGCCAAGCAGAGCCCACGACAGCCCTCCAAGGGCCTGTGTAAGGGAGTAGGCACGAGGGCCTGAACACACGTGCCTTTATACTTCGGAGAACTTGCTGGACTCAAATACTTAGGTAATTAATTGCTCCCAGTTGCCCCCACCAGGACTCACATCTGAGGCAAAAACCCAAGTCTCCATCCTCCCAGCTTGGGACCTGGGACTTCTCCACCTCACTCCTCACTGGCCATGCTCCCTGGTCGCCCACAGCCTGGTCCAAGGGTGGAGAGCTTGGGAGAGCGTTTACTTATTGGCTCTGCCGCTTACTTATTGGCTCTCTACCCTTGATTCAGTTACTTGGCCTGTGAGAACCTCAGTTTTCTCAGCTGAAAAATCATAGCTACTCACTGAGTAGTGGGAAGACCTGGCGAAGTCACATTGGTAAAGGACCTGATAGACCGCCCTTGGATGTAGTCAGTCAGTGCTCGGTGTGAGTTCACTTCCTTCTTGCACCAGTAAGGTACAAGATAACCTTCCTGCGGAGGCATTTGCATTGAGCAGGGGATTCTGAGAGGTTTGGGAGCCAACTGTGGGATTCCTGGCACCAGGATTAGGTAGTGTGAACTGAAGGTTGTTGGTGTCAATCTGACAGGAATCCCCAAATGGGGGTGCAGTGAAAAAGGAAACTTGATTCAGTGCAAACAGCTCAGTTGTGATACAGCGCCACCCTGAAAACAGCCTGACTCTTAGGCTAACCTTTGACCAGGCAGGTCTGGGGCCAGGCCCCTCTCTGGCCAGACAGCTCTGCTCCGCTCCGGCACTGGTCTGCTCTGTGCCAGTCTGCTGCGCCCTGCACTGGTCTGCTCGCTCTGCTCTAGTGAGACTCCAGCCAGGGGAAAAGCAGTCTTCAAACTCTGATGGAAAGGAAAAGTGTGCTCTCAGAGCCAGGGGTGAGCTGGCTTACATAGACAGAAATCCCCACTCCCTGGACCATGATTGGTTCCTCCTCATGCACCTGAGGGTTCCAAATTATTACAGTTCAATTGGTCAAAAAGGCACGGTCCAGCTTGGTCAGAATGGAGCCACTCCGGTTGGTTGGTGAAGAAGCTGATGGGGATAGAACTGTGATAGCTGAGCAGCTCTGATTGGATGGGAAAAGCCTCAGTCCTGCTGGTCGACATGGGATTCCAGGAACCCCTCTGTAAGGGCTGGCTCAGCTGGCCGGACACAGTGCAGGCTGGCAGTGCAGTGCAGGCTTTTCCCTGCAGTGTGGTTTGTGTGAGAGTCTCCTGTGTAGAAATGGTTGCTAGGCTCCGCTTCCAAAATCTGAGCCCAGTTGGCCTCAGGGAGCCATTCTAAGTAGGTATTTTCTTTCTCAGGTCCTGGGTAGACCTGGGAACTGAGACAAAAAGGAAATGACAACCATGCATTGTACACAATGTGGACAACCACCTACGTGGCCTACAAATAGGGCCCCTTCCCAGCCACACTAGACCTGTGCCCCCCACTTAGGCTGCTTCTGTAGGAGTCAGCGCCAGGAACAAAGGGGGAAGTGTGGGCCGGCCGATTGCTTTAAGTGGCTGAGCTGCTCTGGGAGGGAGGGCCCTCTCCGAGAATGGTGGACTGCTGGGGCGGCTGTGGACAGGATCGCTGCCCTTGGTTTGAGCCTGAGCTCAAGGAGCTCTCCGACCCCTCCACACAGGGAGTTTCTGTTGTGGTTCGGTGACTGGAATCCTTGGGCAGCTTTGGTGTCTCCTCCTTGAGACTGCATCTGAGTCTCAGATCCAGAGTTGATTACCAGACTTACTGTTTTCATTCCAAGATTCTACGATGTTGAAGCTTCTGATTCCAGGATTCTAATAACCCCCATTGCCTCTTAAGAGTACCCTAGGAAGCAGGGAAGAGTACTAGAAGATTTTTATGATTCTGTGGCCCTTCTCCAAGCCCCTCAGCCATCCTGGAAGGAGCATCCCTGAAGAACTTCTGCTTCTGGGAGGGCCGAGTGTATGTCTTCCACCATCTTCCTTCCCAGAAGAGAGGAGGAAATTTCTCAGAACTCAAGACTCCTAAGCTTTGCTTTCCTTTTCTAAGATCAGCCCTTCTTGGGTGAACAGTAATGCAGAAATCTATTCCTTTTAGGTAAAATTATACTTCCACACTATAAATGGCTAGGTTCACCCCATGTCCCTCAACAGGAGAATTATATTAGGATTAAGGACACTGGGTGGGCCATCAGGTGCCCTGGCCAGGTAGACCTGTGCAGATACTTCACTCCTCTTGATTCCCATCTTTTCCCATGGGATAAAGTTTGTCCCTGCCTGTCCCTTCCACAGCCCCAGGCTTTCCTCTTACTCAACTGGAGCAGTCGGCTCTGGCAAGCACCCACCCACTGTAAGAATTCATGAATACCCTCCCCCAGATAGAGCATCTAAGTCTCAGATTGAAGGTGACTGCTGTTTTACCAAGAAAATGGTTGGGTGGGTACGTCCTTTACACCTAGCTGACTGAAGGGCACACCCAAGCACTGGCCCTGGGCACAAGCCAGTCAAAGGGGGATGGATGCCCAGAGTCTCAGCGCACAGCACTGCACTCACACTGTAACCCTTCTTCTCGCTTGCCACTCTCCCTCAGCCCCAGCCTTTCTCCCAGACACCCTCTGAACAAGGCCCCTGCCTCTAGAAGCCCCCCATCCCTGGCCACCCCGCTGCCTCGTGGTCTGTAATAGCACAGAGGGCTGCCCTTGACAGTGCCCTGACCTGACCTGCATCGGCCCCTTCAACCCACTGCAGCTCAGCCTGGGGAGGTCCAGTTCCCACTCTAAAGGATGAGGATATTGAGGCCTCCTCGTGCTTTCTCAAATGCACAGACAATGAGGGTTTTTAAGTATTAATTGTGAATTCTGCTTTTAAAAAATATTTTCCCACCTTTTAGAAAACTCATTCATACAGCAAACATTTACCGAGCACCTCGGTGCCAGGCACTGTTCTGGGCACTGGAAACAGAGAACAAAAATTAAAAAAAAAAAACACAAAACATCCCTGCCCATGTGGAGTGTAGCATTTAATGGGGAGAGACAGAGAATAAAAGAATCAGCAAGATATGCAGGATGCCAGATATCAAGTGCGATAGAGAAACTAATGCAGGCATTTGAAGTAGGAGGCAGGAATTCCACTTTAAGTAAATGGTCAGGGGAGGCCTCATAGAGGAGGCAAAGTTTGAGCTGAGATCTGAAAGGGGTGAGGGGGTGCTCAGGTGAGTATGTGGGGGGAGAACATTTCAGGTAGAGGGAATAGCATGTGCAAAGGGCCTGAGGTGGGAGCGGGCTGGCTACTTAGAGAAAAGCAAGGAGGCCAGGCTTTCTGAACAAGAGAGAGAAAAGGGAGGTGGTATCAGAGAGAACTATGGGGCACAGGTCATGCAGGGCCTCGTGGCCACATGAGGACTTTAGCATTTGTAACTAGGAAACACAGGGCGCGGCGTTTGGAACAGGAGAGTGGCGTGATCCGATCAAATGGGTCTGGTCCGTGTGGAGAAAGGACAAGGGGACAGAGGCAGGAGCAGAGAAACTAGTCAGGAGACGGTGCAGTCACCCGAGCACATAAATGATCTACAAACAGTTTAAGTATCTGCAAGTAGCTCACCCTACAAATCACGATAATCCACTGAACTAATTCCTTGTTGATGGCCATTTCAGTTATTTCCAACTGAGTCTTTATTACAGAAAACACTCTGATGAACACCTTTGTGCTATAGATCTTCGTGTCAGACATGTTTGATGTCTAGGTGTTACTGAGTCATCTTTCTAAGGCTTTCTGTCCGTAATTTCAATCGCCCTGAGAAAGAGGGTGCCCCTTCCTATGGCCACACGCAGTGTTCGACCTACCACACCTTCCCTGAATGTATATAATGTGTGTCCAAAGGGTGTGGCTCCATCCTTGTGGTCCTGGCCAGGCCTGGATGCACATCTTAGGGGACTCCCCTCTTGTTTGGACAGCCTTGCATGGTCCCAAAGCTCTTTCAAGTCCATTTACTTATTTAATGCTCACGACAGTCCTGTAGTCCTGGCTCTGTAGGTCAGGAAACTAAAGCTCAAAGAACAGCGGTAAAGGCCCTGTTCCAAGTGCTGTGTGGATGTTACCTCCCTTAATCCTTGCGACAGCCCGCTGCGGTGGGTGCCGTCAACATCCCCAGTGCAGAGATGAAGTCGTTGGTGCAGGGTGTCGGCGGGGGTGTAAGCCCTGGCTTGCAAACCTGCTCTGCAAGCCACTCCCAGCTCTGCCGCAAGCTTGTGGGGTGACTCGCTTGGGGCTGCACAGGTGGACGTGGTGGGTCCGGAACCTCCTGGCTCTGAAGCCCATGTCCTAGCCCCTGATGAGGGGCTGCTCAATGCCAGAAACCCTTCAGCAGAGCACTGCCTCTTTCTTCCCATCAAAACTGGTCTTGGTCCCTTGCGTCTGACTGGTGCTTCTTCCTTAAACCCACCCGCAGCAGCTCCTGGGATCAGACTTTGGTAGGAGAGCTCAGATCCCAGCATGGAGGACAGCAGAGCCGAGAGGGCCCTTGAGCTTCTGGTCCAGTCGTCTTTCCTCTTGAAGTTGAACAGGAAGAAGGAAACTAAGGGCCACAGTGGGGCAGTCACTTGCCCAAGGTCACACATCTAGTGGGGGTCAGAGCCGGGGGTGGGAGGAGGCTGGCCCAAGGAGCAGGCCAGGTCCCCCCCAAGGGAAGAGCTGTGACTGTCACAGCTGTCTCCAAGAGCCCTTTGTTGAGCAGCCTGCTTACTTGTGAATTATTAATGAGACCAAGCCTGTAACCTGCTGGGTGGCACTCACTTGAAGACAACCCTGTTTTACAGTCACCAGCTCCCTACAGTGGGCGGCCCTGGAGCCCGAGGGCTCTGGGGCTTCTGGGTGGGCACAGCCAGCAGGGGTGGGGCAGGGGTGGGATGAGGGCCCTTCATGCCAGGGAAAGCCCTGGAGGGAGGGACTGAGAGCAGGGAAGGGGATGAGAGGTCTCCCACATAATGCTCAGTAAGCTTCGCAGTATCCTTGAGTGGGTGAGACGTTTGTCCAGGTTTACAGATGGGAAGACTGAGGTGCAGAGAGGGAGAGGCAGGACTGACTTCACAGCTTAAGCTCTTTCTACAACAATGGCACCCTTTTCACATGTTCACACTCCCTCTTCTGGGAGCCCCATTTCCACATTTTCCCCACAGGAGAAATAGTCAAGTCCTGGGTTTATGCTAGGGCTAGGCCTGAGTCCAAGTCCCACTTGGTCCAAGCCTCCTACAGGATGGGAGACAAAGTTACTGCAGAGCTTTCTGGAGCCTTCTGAGGAGGTTTCACCAAGCAAACGTTTATTGAGGGCCTTCTTAGGCTAAGAGACATGCAGGTGAAAGCAGTGCACCCGAGGGCGTCAGGGCTATTGTGAAGTGTGGCGAGCCCAGCACTGTGTACTTGCGGGCCGGTGGGGGAGGGAATGAGGGAGGAAAGCAGGCCTCATGGTATGTCCCAGGCACAGAGGACCAGGAAACAGGTGCCCTGCCAAGGGAGGAAGGGCCTCAGGACTGAGGATGCTCTCCTGTCCCCAGGGCTTGGCTGCCAGCCCCAGTTAGGGATACGCAGGTGGCCTGAGCAGGGTCACGTGGGTTGGGAGGTGGAAATCACGGTGACTCACAGGCTCCTTCCTCAGGGCTGGGACTGGGCCAGAGTTCCCGGGGGCCAGGAACCGCCGGGGAGGGGTCCCCCTGAGAGCTGGTGGGCCACTCTGATGCCCTGACTCACCGGTGAGCGGCTCTAGTATCACCGTCACCGTGGGGGCGTGGGGAGAGTCACAGCTCCAAGGCTGTTCATCTGGTGGAGCCTCAGTTGTCATCTGTAAAAGGGGGGAGCGAAAGCATCTACCATTCTGTCACTGCCACCGTCATCAGGCCCTCCACAGCTCCGTGCTGAAGGCCAGCCAGGGCTCCGCACATTTTACATACGAGAGTCCTGATCCTCACCATGCCCCTTTGCCGTAAGCAGTGCTATTATTTCCATTTTACTGAGGAGGTAACTGAGGCTCAGAGAGGCGGTTAAAGTGAGCATGAAATGAGATAATCTTTGTTATACACTTAACGCATGTGACACGTACTAAGCCTTTAATGAGTGTCAGTCGTTACTGTGATCATTACCTCAGAGGAAATCATGCAAGTGCTGGGCCCAGTATCAGTGCTGAGGGAGTCGTCAGGCACTGACACGGGGGTGTCTCACCAGGCCTGAGTCTCCAGAAGCTCCCAGTCTGATGGCAGAGGCGGCCACAGACAAACCTCACTCCACCACCACCACACACAGTGCAAGGTGAGGGGGGCAGGTCAGGGGGGATTGGGGCAGGGTGTGCCCAGGAAGCCTCTGAGCCAGCCAGGGAGGGAGGGCCTCCTGGAAGAGGCGGCTTCTGAACTAAAACCTCCAGGGTGAGTAGGAGTTTTGGAACATGGCAGGTTCTTAATAAATGTTAATTGAATACAGTAGAGATTTACCTTGAAGTTAATATCGTGTAGGGGACCTCTCATTCACCTGGCCCCTCCCAAGGCTCTGGAGGAAACTTTCCGTCACAAACTTCTGGACTGACCCATGGTTAAATGGATGAACAGTAAGTGACATGGGAGGAAGGTGTGTTCCAGGCAGTGGGAACAGCATGTGCAAATGCCTAGAGATTTGAAAGTGCGTGGCAGGTGACAGGGCCCCCGCCTGCCCCAGCCACATCACCCAGGCCCCTGTTTACGTACTTGCTGCTCTTCTCACCAGCTTGGGAAACTCCAGCTGTCACTGGTGTATCCTTGCCCACCACCGTGCTTTCATCCACGCCGTTGTCCCATCCTGTCCACCCTTCCCATGACGTCACTGTATACAAATAACCTAAACTTCAAGGGTCAGCTCTGTGCCCACCTTCTCCAGGAAGACACCCAGGCCCTGCCAGCCTATGTAGCACTTTCCCTGATCTGGATTTCTATGGCCAATGGTGGCTGTCATCGCAGCCTGCTCCTTGTAGGACTTACCTTTTTGTGCCTATGTCTGAGAATCCCAGGGGGGTATAAAGCCTTGCGAGTGAGCGTCTAGCCTCTGCTCACATCTGGGCAGGATAAGAACCCACTACCTTTGCAAACAGCCTGTTCACATTTAAACAGCACTCCCCTAAACCTGCCCCCTCTGCCACCGGGCCCTATGGGCCTGGCTCTGCCTGGACCTAGTCCATCTCCTCTTCCCACCACAGCTGCTTCTGCAAGCTCCTCCTTTTCCTCTTTGGACATTCTAGAGCTCAGGGCTGATCCACCAGTGCTAGAGCCCTCCTCCTTCTGTCCCCTGCCCGTTTGAAGGGACAGTTCTAATGGCAGCCACGTGGTCTGATGAGTCATGGTTAAGAGCATCTGGGGCCTCAGGTGATGGCTGGTTAACTCCTCATGGGCCAGTGGTTCTTTCTGGCAGGAGATCAGATGGGCTTCAACCCTGGTCCTAGACATAAACCTCAGGGCTGGGCAGTCCTTGGGCACCTGAGGAGTGTTATAGATGACCCCCACATAGGCACTGGGGATTCAGGGGAGGAGCCAAGGGGGCAAGAGGCAAGAATGTGAACTTTGTAGTCAGGAGGGCTGGTTCCAATCACAACTTGCCCTCTATTAGGTGAGTGGTCTTGAGCTAGTCGCATCAACGCTGTGCCTCAGTTTCCCCATCTGTAAAATGTCAGTGATGGGGATTATTTGAAAAGGCGAGTGTGACCTGTTGGCTAGCAAAGAGTGCTAAAACGCATTATTTTTCTCCTCCAAACACAGTCACCAGTGGGCTTGTGGATGGGATTAAAATCCAAGCCTGATTCCAGAGGCCTCCCACCAATGAATGCAATAGGACGGGGAAGGGCTCAGGTCCAGGCATGACGAGGCAGGAGCTGTGAAGGAGGGGAGAGTGACAGATGTAGGAGAACTTTCTGGCCCCACATAGACGCAGCTGTGCAAGGCAGGAGCGAGCTCTCGGTCCCTGGGGGCTGCGCAGAAAGGGTACCCGGACATGGGCCATGTAGGCCGTGGGCACCCGGGGCTCTCACCTGCCACGGCAGCGGCCCCACTGCACTGGTGGGCAGCCCGAGGCCGGCCCGGCCCCGCCGCCTTCCCCGCCCCCGGCGCGCCCCTCCCTGGCCGCCGCGTCCGTGGCTCCGCGGCACAGCGCCCTGCTCGGCTCGCTGCACCTGGGCCACAGCTGGCGTCCGGCGGGGGCACGCTGCCCGCCCCCCTCCGCGATGACTACGGCCGGCGCCCCGGGCACCCTGCCCGCCGGGTAAGTGTGCGGCAGGAACGGCTTGGGGGGCGTGGGCCGGTCTGGGCCCGGGGAGTGGGGCCGGCGCCCGACTGGCCTCCCCCGCGCCACCTTCCCCGCGGCCCGCACTGCGGCTTCCAGCCCCTGCCAGGCGGCACCGGCCCCCACCCCTTCCGCCTCTGGGTGCTGCTGCTGCAAGGGGGAGGGGGAGAGGGCTGCGGAAACTCGCGCTAGCGGACTGGAGGCGCGGGGGATCCTGGGTCCTTACTCCCTTCTGGGTCCCAACTTTCTCATCCGTAGTAACAGGCCTTTACTACAGCCAAAGCTGCCTTCCTCCCCTAGTGGCGTTTACACCTGTGGGTCGTCTCATTATCGCCTCCATTACCGAGGAGGGAACTTGTCTTAAGTCACCCAGGAGGTGAGAGGTGGGTCTGGGGTTTGAACCCAGCTCCAACCGATGTCAGAGCCCCCACTGGCAAGGCACACTACCTCATCTTCAGGAATATTTGGAGGAGTTAAAAAGCTAAGAAGTGAATCAGCTGAGCCCATTGGGTGCAGCCGGAAACAGGGCAGGAAAGGTGAGTGCTGTCACTTTCAATGTGGCTCTCCTGCCCACCCCTCTGAGAAACCCTGTAGGACCCCTACTCTGCCCCTGGAACAGTGACAGCTATTAACTGCTGGGAGATAAGGATCAATTCTGCATTTCCTAGGCCCTGGTGGTTAGGGGCCCACTGCTGGGAGCCTGGACTGCTGGGAGGTTGCTGGGTGGAGATCCGGCCCAGGTGAGCTGGGAGGGGTGCCACCCTGCCTGGAGGCTCACCACCAGGGACAATATTTGCCAAGGACCTCAGGGCTAACACATGAACAGGGAGGTGACAAGGCCTGTGCCAGCCCTCAGCTGGAGTCCTCCACAGGGCCTATGTGAGGGTGTTCCTCATGGAGGGCTTGAAAGTTGGGTGGCTGGGGGACACTCAGGACTGTGGGAGGGTTGGCTGGGGCGTCTTGACTTGACCTTTTGTTGTATGACTTTGGCCAAGTCCTTTATCCTCCCTAGACTTATCTCTCATTCTCTTTTTTCCTCCTTCCTTCCTTCCTTCCTTCCTTCCTTCCTTCCTTCCTTCTTTCCTTCCTTTCCTCCCTCCCTCCCCCCTCTCTCCCTTTCTTTCCTTCCTTCCTCCCTTCCTTCCTCCCTACCTTCCTTCCCTTCTTCCTTCCTTCCTTCCTTCCTTCCTTCCTTCCTTCCTTCCTTCCTTCCTTCCTTCCTTCCTTCCTTCCTTCTTGAAATAATTGGTGTGACATTGGTTTAATAAACTTATACAGGTTTCAGGTATACAATTTTATAATACATCATCTGTATATTGTATTCTCAAGTCTCAAGTTCACCACCCCAAGTCAAGTCTCCTTCCATCACCATTTATTCTCCCTTTACCCTCTCCTATCTTCCCCCACCCCACTTTCCCTCTGGTTATGGCCATACTGTTGTCCATGAGGTTGTTTGTTTGTTTGTTTGTTTGTTTTGCTTAATCCCTTCACCTTTTTCACCCAGCCTCCAAGCCCTTCCTCTCTGACAGCTGTCAGTCTGTTCTCTGTATCAATAAGTCTGTTTCTATTTGGTTTGTTAGTTTATTTTGTTCATTACATTCCACATATAAATGAAATCATATGGTTTCACTTATACAAGTGAAATCATATTTATCTTTCCCTGACTAGCTTATTTCATTTAGCATAATACTCTCCAAGTCTATACTACCCACAGCAATCTATAAATTAATGTAAGTACAGTGTAATTCCTATCAAGATATCGATGGTGTATTTCACAGAACTAGAACAAATATACCAAAATTTACATGGAACCACCAAAGGCCTCAAATAGCAACAGCAATCTTGGAGGAATCATGCTATCTGATACCAAACTATACTACAAGGCCATAGTAATCAAAACAGCATGGTACTGGCATAAAAACAGACACATAGATCAGTGGAACAAAATAGAGAGCCCAGAAATAAACCCATGCCTTCACGGTCAATTAGTATTTGACAAAGGGGGCAAGAACATACAATGTGGTAAATATAGTCTATTCAATAACTGGCGTTAGGAAAACTGGACAGATATCTGCAAAAAAAAAAAAAAAAAGAAGAAGAAGAAACTAGACCATCTTCTTACACCATACACAAGAATAAAATCAAAATGGATTAAAGACTTAAATGTTAGATTTGAAATCATAAAAATCCTAGAAAAAAACATAGCCAGTAAAATCTCAGACATTATTTTATACCAATATTTTGTAATAGATCTACTCCGGCAAGAGACACAACAGAAAAAAATAAATAAATGGGAACACATTGAACTAAAATGTTTTTTCACAGCAAAGGAAACCATCGACAAAATGAAAAGATAACCCATTGAATGGGAGAACATATTTGCTGATGATATATCTGATAAGAGGTTAATATCCAAAATTTATTAAAAACTCATACAATTCAACACCAAAAAGATAAATAATCCAATTGAAAAATGGGTAAAGAACATGAATAGACACTTCCCCAAAGAGGACATACAGATGGCCAATAGACATATGAAAGGATGCTCAATATCATTAATCATCAGAGAGATGCAAATTAAAACTACGATATCACCTCACACCAGTCAGAATGGCCATCATCAATAAATCAAAAAACAACATGTTAGCAAGGATGTGGAGAAAAGGGAACCCTTTTGCACTGTTAGTGGGAATGCAGACTGGTGCAGCCACTGTGGAAAGCAGTGTGGAGTTACCTCAGAAGGTTAAAAATGCAACTGTCTTATGACTCACCTTCTGAAAATATATCCGAAGAAATCTGAAACACTAATTCAAAACAATATATACACCCTTATGCTCATTGCTTCCTAGACTTCTTGCCCCTCCTTTGGAAAATACAGGGAGGCTGGGCTGGTCTTTGTAAATCTGGAGCCTGCTTAGGTCTCTTCCGCCCAGCCTTGACTGAGTACAACCCTACTGAGTCCAGAAAAGTGGTTTCCAGATCAGAAGGCAGGTGGAACAGGGCACTTATCAAGGAATTCTGAACTCCCAGGATAGAAGCCACATTTATCCCTCTTCCGTGCACACTCAGATCCTAGCTGGTACCCTCTCTACAACTCCAGGCTCCTCTGGCCCCTTGCGGGCTTCCAGGTCAGTGAGCTCACTCTTCTATCACTGTTGGGTCTTCCTCCTGCTGAACCATGCCTGCCCGCCTGCATGCCCTCCAAGTCCCTGTTTTCTTTGAGGCCACACAGGTCCATCTGCCTCTGCCCCTTGCCCTGGTTAGTGCCATCCTGGTGGGGTCTGAGCAGAGCAGGGGCAAAGCAGTTCCATTTTCATTATAGACACTCATTCAGTCACTCAACAAACACCTCTGAGGCCTTTCTGGGTCTGGGCCTGTGTGTGAGGGTCAATGGAGAACAAATCAAGCTTTCAATCTGCACCACTTTAAAAATCATGAAATAGGGGAGGGATGGGAGGCTGGGATGGGATGGGAGTAAAGGACAGAAAACTGTACTTGAACAACAATTAAAATAAAATTTTTTTAAAAAGAAAAGAAAAACAAACAAATGAACAAACAAACAAAATCATGAAATAATAACTTCAGGCCAAGATGGAGATATAGGTAGATATGCTTCACTTTCTCACACAACCAAAAGAAGTATAACAACCAATTTAAAAACAAAAAACAATCAGAACTGCCCAAACATCCAACTGTATGGAAGTCCAACACCAAGGAGTTAAAGAAGAAACATCCATCCAGCCTGATAGGAGGGGAACAGACTGGCAGCCGGGGCAGAGAGGACGTGCTGCATGGTGGCGGCTGGCGGGCCAGGTGGTCCCACACTCACATATGGATAAACCAGGATGACCAACGGGGGGGTGAGGCAGACTGCACAAGCCATGGTTCCAGCTCCAGGAAAATAAAGCCTCAAAACCTCTGGCTGTGAAAACCCATTGGGGTTGCGGCTGTGGGAGAAACTGCTAGTCTCACAGGAGAGTTTGCTGGACAGGCCCATGAGGTCCTAGAATGTACACAAAAACACCCACCCAGGAATCAGCACCAGGGAAGTACCAAGAAGGGTGCAATTTGTTTGTGGGAAGTGGGGGAAGTGACTGAAAGCAGGGTGAGAGCTGAGCAAATGGCAGTGTTCCCTCTTAGACCCCTCCCCCACACACTGCACCACAACGCAGTGAAGTGTGTCGCCCCACCCTGGTGAATACTTAAGGCTCCACCCCTTACAATGTGGAAATATGGCCCAAGTGAAAGAACAGATCAAAACTCCAGAAAAAGAACTAAGTGACAAGGAGATAGCCAACCTATCAGATGCAGAGTCCAAAACACTGGTCATGAGGATGATCACAGAAATGATTAAGTACAGCTGCACAATAAAGGAAGAAGTGAAGGCTATGCAAAGTGGAATAAAGAAAAATATACAGGGAACCAACAGTGAAGGGAAGGAAAATGGGACTCAAATCAACAATTTGGAACAGAAGGGAAAAAAATAAACATTCAACCAGAACAGAATAAAGAAATAAGAATTCAAAAAAATGAGGAGAGGCTTAGGAACCTCTGGGACAACTTTAAATGTTCCAACACCCAAATCATAGGGGTATCAGAAGGAGAAGAGGAAGATTAAGGAATTGAAAACTTATTTGAAAAAATAATGAAAGACAACTTCCTCAATCTGGCAAAGGAAATAGACATACAAGTCCAGGAAGCTCAGAGAGTCCAAAGAGGAACACACCAAGACATGTGATAATTAAACTGCCAAATATCAAAGATAAGGAGAGAATCTTAAAAGCAGCAAGAGAAAAGAGTTACCTATAAAGGAGTTCCCATAAGAATTTCAGCTGATTTCTCAAAAGAAACCTTACAGGCAAAAAGGGGCCGGAAAGAAGTGTTCGAAGTCATGAAAGGCAAGGACCTACATCCAAGATTACTCTATCCAGCAAAGCTATCTTTTAGAATGGAAGGGCAGATAAAGTGCTTCCCAGGTAAGGTCAAGTTAAAGGAGTTCATCATCACCAAGCCCTTATTATATGAAATGTTAAAGGGACTTAATCTAAGAAAAAGAAGATCAAAACTATGAACAGTAAAATGACAACAAACTCACAGCTATCAACAACTGAAACTAAACAAAAGCAAAAAACCTCAAAAACCTAAGCAAAGATATAGAACAGGAATAGAATCACAGAAATAGATATCGCATGGAGGGTATTAGCAGGAAGGGTGGAAGAGGACAATGGGGGAAAAGGTAGGAATAAGAAACATGGATGGTAGGTACAAAATAGACAGGGGAAGGTCAAGAATAGTACAGGAAGTGGAGAAGCCAAAGAACTTATATGTATGACCCATGGTCATGAACTAAGGGTGGGGGAATGCTGCAGGGAATGGGGGTACTGGGCTGAGGGAGATCAAGGAGAGAAAAAAATGGGACAATTGTAACAGCATAATCAATAAAATGTACTTTAAAAATCATGAAATATAAGCTTACCTGGCAGGGGAGACACCATGCCCATAAAGGTGGATTTCCCTGGGTGAGGCTTATCCAGTGCACTCTGGCTGTGCCGACCCCTGTGATTTCCCCAAATGTGGGCAAGTCGACTGCATAATCTGTGTAGTGGGGGACTGCGTTCATGCTCTTCCCTGGCAAATAAATAAATAAATAAATAAATAAATAAATAAATAAATAAATAAATACTTTGAGCCTTCAGAAAAATATAGCAAACAGTGAAGGGAACTCCAAGCCTTTGCCACCCAGCCGTTTCAGAAAATGCCGTCGTGCCCCGTTAGTTTCACAGTCTTCTTCCTGAGAAGAAGCCCTGGCAGAGACCTCTTCCCCTCTTACCTCTGCAGGAATGATCACCATTCTGAATTTTGGTTTTATCATTTTGTATTCGTTTTTATTGTTTTTCCAAGTGTGTAAATCTAAAAAACATATTTAGTTTGTTCTTACTTTAAAATTTTTAAAATGGAATCACAGAGGATGAATCGTTCTGCAGCTTGCTTTTTCTCATTTAGTTTCAGGTTTCTGAGGTTTAGCCTTC
The DNA here is from genome assembly GCA_004024845.1 of Tonatia bakeri. Classification (NCBI taxonomy): domain Eukaryota; kingdom Metazoa; phylum Chordata; class Mammalia; order Chiroptera; family Phyllostomidae; genus Tonatia; species Tonatia bakeri. The sequence continues at coordinate 91,715 of PVIA01001730.1, read as the reverse complement.
TAGATCCTTGTGGCTCTGGCCCCCACGTGCCCTGATGGTGATCCACCACTCAATGTGACCCCTATTTGCTTGTTTAGCCAGCCTCCTTGATAATTGTTGAGGTGGTTCCCGGCGTCTTGCTATTCAAACAATGAATATTCTCATACAATTGTCCTTTGCATGTATGTGAGGGTCCTTCTAGGTTGCCCCGTAGGAGTAGAATCACAGGGTCTTAAGATATGTACACTCCTTCTTTTAAAGTTATCTAGTCTCATTATAAAAGCAGAGCTGCTTAATAAGAGAAATGATGGAAATACATAATCTTAGAAACAATAATAATCACATTTCCTGAGTGCTTTCTTGTGCTTTAACATTATCTGAGTGGTTCTTCACAGCAAATGGGAGGTTGTTCCCCATCTCCCATTTCATTGATGGGAAAACTGAGGCTCATAGGGGTTAAAGCATCTTGCCAGGTTTCTTCAGCAAGTACTTGGTGAGCTGTGGCTTGAGTCCAGGGTTGTCTGCTTTCAAAACTCTTGAAGGCCATGCTGCACTAGGCCATGCCACCTCACTCCCTGCCACACAATACTTTCTTTATGCAGAGCTAAAGGGGATTCCTTGGAAGTAGAGTCACAATTGTATTTTCAATTTAGAAAGGTCACTTTGAAAGTGCCAGATCCCTGCAGACATAACGTTTTAACCCTCTGAGACAAAGTTCCCCCCAGAATAGTGAAGCAGGGAGTAGGAAGCCGGCTCAGACCCCCGTCTGCTCCCTGAATAATGTCCTTGCCCTTTTCCACTATCCCACAGCCACCTCACCCAGACTGGGTCATGGAAGGGGAGTTTTCTGACCCTTATGGGGACTGAGGGTCTCCCTGACTCTACCCAACCCTGCCCATCATCAGTCACTAAGGTAGCAGCTTCCAGGAAGATTAAAGCAGGGAGGTGGGAGGGAAGGAGAGAGTGGGGTGGCTCCAGGCTGTCTGATGCTCCCCCCTCAGCTTCCAGTCCCCTTCTCCCCTTGGCCTCAAGTGTCCCTCCCCGACTATGCCAAAGCTCCTGGCATTGGTCGCCATTCAGCTTCCTGCTCCAATGTGCTTAGTACCCCCCCTCCAATCCTCTGCTTCCCCAAAGCCCAGGGGAGGGGCTGCCATCACCACTTGGGAGCTCAAGGATATAATGACCTGGTGGCTTGGAGCAGAAAGACCTTGGGGAAACCCTATGGGCAAGTGGGGACCTCAGTCAGCCAGGAGAGGAGAAAGGTTCGCCCAAGCTGCTTTTGCAGAAAGCATTTCTGTCTTCTTCCAGGCTCCTGGGAGGAGCAGACTGGGTTCCTGTCTTCACTTTCTTATCTTTCAAATGTAGATAAGAGTCTGCTTGCCTCTCCAGGCTGGTGGGAGGATTGAGAGAACCAATTAGTCATCAATTTAGATAAGTTGAAGTGATAATTTCATGGTGGTGATGGGGCAGTTGTTAATGCTGTTATTAAGTCAGTGGGCCCCACGTCCCTAACCTTCCTGAGCATCCCAGCCCCTCCCTCCCCCAGCAGGCCTTCCAAAGCCTGTCTCCCTGCCCTACTCTGTTGCTTGGGCCTGCTCCTCACTATGGTGTCATGCCTCCAGCCCTTCGCTCATACTCTTTCCGCTTCTTAAAACTTCTTTTCTCCATCTGGTCCTCAATTCAGTGACATCTTTTCCAGAAAGCTTCCCTGCATGCCCCATCCTCCCCAGCCTCCTCAGTCCCCAGTGGTTCCCACGAGGGCTCTGGCTGTCACAGCCTTCGCCCACATCTGTGGCATCTGTTGTTCCCATGAGCTCTGGAAAGGCAGGTCCGGGTCTGGGTCTGCTCTGTGTCCTCAGGCCTGGCCTGGAGCGGAGATGAGGAGCATTTGTGTGCGGGGAGGAGGGAGAGGTCACCTCGGACCCACCTCACTATAGTTAAGTAGAAGAGGTGCTGGGGCCACCAGGGGAGGAAATATATGCCTGTGTTGTGTGTCCATCTGTCTGTGTGTCCTTCTCTCCAGGTTCTCCAAACATGTAGAACCTCTTCCTTGGTGGGGGGTAAAGATGGTGGTGGTTAGGAGGCGGGGCGTTGCACAGACATGGGGGGCAGGCTCTTGTCTCGAGAGCTGTGTAGAAATGGACATAAGCCAGGACAATGGACTTGACTCCTTGGGCCTGAGCTGGTGGGCACTGGCTCTGGCAGAAACTTGAGTTAGAACCCATGCTTGGGCATGTGACCTTGGCCAAATCACCTTTTTTCTGTGCCTCAGTCTCCTCATCAGCAGTGGGGTAATAACCCACTTCACGGGGCTTAGTGAGGGCTCCAGGAGACAATGCCAGTGAAACACCTGGGGCCATAAGTGCCCACTGCCTTTTCATCCATTCATCCAGCTGAGATGGGTGGGTGGGACAGGCTCGGCCCTGGGCGCAAAGGAAGACACTGGCCCTGTCTCATGAAGAGAGGGAGGGCCGCTTCCAGTGGGGCCTTTTTGGCCATGGAAAGGAACTTGGTCTTTATCTTAAGAGCACTGAGAAGGCAGTGAAGGAGTGCAAGTCCAACAGTGTGACATGGTTATATTTGGATTAAAAAAAAAAAAAACCAACTTGAGAGGGTTATGAGAAGGATAGATTAAAGGGAATAACACTTCTAAACATTTTCCTTTTTTTTTACACAAAGATTTTATTTATTTATTTTCAGACAGGGGGGAGGGAGAAAGAAAGAGAAGGAAAGAAATGTCATTGATGTGAGAGAAACATCAATGAGTTGCATCTTGCATGCCCCCAACTAGGGACCCAGCCTCAACCCAGGCATGTGCTCTGACAGGGAATTGAACCAGCGACCTTTCAGTTTGCAGGCTGGTACTCAATCCACTGAGCCACACCAGCCAGGGCTCTAAAATTCTCCCTAAAAATAAAATAAAACAAAAACAAAAACAAAACAAAACCCTACCTAGAGGCTGGATGAGTGAAAACAAACATCCTTTGAAATACATTCCTGAGCTTCCACAGAAGTAGCAGAAACCCTCTCAAGCCAACAGTAAAGAGAGCTGAGATCAGGCTGCTGGATGGGATGTAGCCACAGCAACCTGCGGGTATTTACAAACCCCGAGCCTTGAGTTTTAACAGCCGCTAGGAGGAGGGAAATAAGGTCCTGGGCCTGCAGCCACAGTGTGTGTGTGGGGGGGGCACACCCCCACCACATGAATCTGGTACTTCACAAGTCTTCAGCAAAACAGGGACATTGACCAGAACAAAGCATCCAGCCACCTGCAATGGGAGGTGACAGTTCTGGTGGGGATGGAAAGGTTCCATAGAAAGTTATATTGCCCTCACACAAATTTTGGGCTTTAATACAACACTATCTTTGTCATCTTGAATATACTAAACAGAAGAGTAACTAGTGTGGTCTCAGGATGGCAGTGCCCAGGGTACCTGGCGAAGCGAATGACCGTCCTCCCTGGAGGAACACGGCCTCATTCCAAGGGGACCGATCAAGTAGGAGGTCGTGGTGAAAGTACAAGACACACAGGACACGAGCCCCTGTGAGCGACAGGCGCCGGGAGCAAGAAGGAGCAGGGTTAGTTTCTCTGAGAGTCTAACATGCCAGACTTATGATACATAGAATGTAAATAATTATGCTTTAAATGTGTAAAAAAAAATCAAAGATGTACTTGAAACAATAAGCAGGGAAGAAAATACCACCCAAAATGGCCAAGCAGATCTGAAAAAGAACAAAGTGGAGTTTCTGGAGATGAAAAATGCAACTATTGAAATGAAGAGAGTTAGTGAAACGGAAACTCTAAAGAAATCACTCAGGCTCTGGCAGAGAGAGTCCAAGAGGCAGCAAAGAAGAGAGTGAAGGGACATGAAACACAGAACGCAATGGTCTAACTGAGCGAGAGAGAAGGGATGGGAGGGGCTGGGCGTGGAAGGGGAGTCTTCCATCAGATCCGTCGCTGGGGGCACAGGCTGTTGTGGGCGGGGGCTGAGAGATGTTCTGGAGGGAGAACCCAGAGGCTTAGGGGCGGAGTCCACGGCAGAGGGCTGTGTTCGGGGTGACTATGAAATTTCGGGCTTGAGGAGCTGGGTAGCGGGGCGTCATTTATCAAAGACTTGGGGAGAACAGTTGTGGGAGAACAAACGAGTTCACTTTGGAAAGGGACAAGTTTCAGTTTGCCTGGGAAGCTCTGTGGATGCATCACAGAAGACAACACTGGGCCCCAGAGTTGGGCCTTAAAGTGTGTGTAGGAATTTACCTGGTGGAGAAGGGACTTTGTCTTCATTTTGGGGGAAAAGGATCTCCTTCGGCAAGATCACTGAGGCCCATCTTGGAAGCTTCTCTCACTCTAAAGAGATCTCTTGAGAAGAGACATTCTCAAAATCATCAGAGAGGACTTTGGGAGCTTCTAGTTTCATCTCCCATCTTCAAATGGGGAAGCCGAGGCCAAGAAAAGTCAGATTTGCTCTCTTAGTCTTAGACTCTCATTCATTCATTCATCCATTCATTCATTCACTCACTTAGCAGGTATTTATCAGAAACTCATTTTATACTGGATACTAGATGCTGGGGATATGGCAGGAAACAAAACAAAGATTCCTACCCTCAGGAAGCATATATTTCAGTGGAGAGAGAGACTATAAACTAAATGAAGACAAAAATAAGTAAAAACTATGTGTCCGAAGGTGGTAAGAGCTATAGAGAAGTGTGAGGACTGGAAGATGTTGGAGGTGCTGCTGGGAAGGGGAGCCTTGAGCGCGGAAGGCCCGTGCCCATCGCACCCATTGTGACAGAGCCTCCGGGGTTCTAGAGCGTGGGCCTGAGGCGGGCCAGAGAAGGCCTAGGGGAGGAGCAAGAAAAGGACTGAAGTGGAATTTAGTGGGTGGGCTGTGCCCCCCAGGGGGGCACAGAAAAGCCCAATGGGTCAGAAGGGCCACAAAGATTCCCTTTACTCTTGTGAGAGGTAAGAGAAATCTCTGTCCTCCTTGCCCTGCTGTCCTGGGCCCCCTCAGCCCCCTCCACCAGATCTCAGATGTCACTCCATTCTGCCCTCCTGCCACCTTTAGGGGCGTTCAGAAGTGGGTCCAAATCGTCCTTGCATGCCAACAGGCAGCCCGAGGAGCTCGTGACAGGCATCCAAGGCCCACCGGGGAGGTCGGGTGGGCCCTGGAGAGGCTGTTCCAGCCAGGAGTGGGGTTGAAGTCGCCAGAATCACACCCAGTCTCTCTCCTCAGGACTGCCGTGAGCAGCCTCCATGAGGCCCTGGACCAGTGCATGATCGCCCTGGACCTCTTCCTCACCAACCAGTTCTCGGAAGCACTCAGCTACCTCAAGCCCAGGTGAGCCTCAAGCCCAGGTCAGGGGTAGGAGGCGAGCCTGTGTGTGTGCTTGTGGGAGCCCACGTGTGAGTGTAGGGACGGGGGGTTGTGGGGTCATGGAGAACCAGAGGTCTCCTGTGAGAGGGCCCCTAGTAACTGAATACCTTCAGCCTCACAGTGACCCCTGGGAGTCCCACAAACACGGCTCAGCCTCCCCGTTCCACAGCTAGCAGCCAGGCCCTCCCCAAGGTCACTGTGACTTCCTTCCTCTTCACTTCTTCTGGCCTCTTCTGCTTTGATTTCCTGTTCCCACCGAACCCACTGGGGACTTCTGCCCCATCACTTAACACAGCCCCGTTCCTTTCTTTTCTCCCAAAGTGCTAAAGACTAGGGCTGCCTCTTTTGGGTGATAATCACAGTCATTTAGCTAATTCTTCTAGGGTTTACTGCCTTATTTCTAAATGATATGTTTATACTGCTCTTTTTCACTTACTTTTTGTAGTTTTTCAGAAACTGAAATTGACATAAAATTCAGATACCATAAAATTCACTCTGTTCCTTTTCTACATTCAGACATCATCTATTGGTAAACAAGCAGTTAGCTTTCCTGTACCTCTGCCCCATCTCCCTTCCCTCAGCTCCCTCTTATCATTGTATCACAATATTGGGCTAAATCAACAATAAGTGTTTACATTATTATAACTATGTAGTTAATGCACACCACAGAGACATGTTGTACATTGTAAGACTACATTTCCTTTCCAGAGTTAATAATTGTCCCATTTTTTTCGCCTAATTTATCATGCATTTTCCTTGAACTCTTTATAACCACTCCGTCGGCCCCTACCGCTGTGAGCACCTCCTTCAGTGCTCAGACGTGTCAGGCAGGCACTGGGTCCCTCCTCGTCCTGGAGACCTGTCCCCCGGGGGACAGGCATGTCACCCAGAACTCCCCCTGCCCCCGCCCGGCCTTTTCTCTCCTGTATCCTCCCTCATTTCACCAGAGTGTGTCCTCTAGAAACTTCCTAAGAAGTTGTTGCATGAATATAATTCTTTCTCATCAGAAGTTTGAAGGTACTGTGCCTTGTTTTCTAGTCTCTACTATAGCCGTGAGAACCCTAATTCTTCTCACTTTGCACGTGACCTTTATTTCTCTCCAGGAGAGCTTAAGCACTTCTTTTATTTCTGCACGTCGTAAACTTCACAATGACATGCTGGAATGTAGGTTTTTGGTTTTTTAAAATTATTTATTTATTTTTAGAGAGAGGGGAAAGGAGGGAGAAAGAGAGAGAGAGAAACATCAGTGTGTGAGAGATACATGATCAGTTGCCTCTCGCATGCCCCCCAACGGGGGACCTGGCCCCAGGCATGTGCCCTGACTGGGAATCAAACCAGCAACCTTTTGGTTCATAGGCCAGCACTCAATCCACTGAGCCACACCAGCCGGGGCTGTAGGCCTTTTTATTTGGTACATTTAATCTGAGACTCTGTGGTTCAGTTCTAGGAAATTCTCTTGTATCATCCCTCCATGTCTGCTTCCCCTCCCTGGGCTTCTGTAAAGTCAGATGTTAGACTTGCTGGGTCAGCCCTCTTCTAAGCCTCTGATCACCCCCTGCCCCTAGTTCAAAAGTTTTTGTCTTTTTCTTTTTTTTTTCTGATTTCCGGGAGATCTCCTCGATCTTATCATTAAATCCTTCTACTGACTTTTCTTTATTCTTGTAATTAGCATATATGATTAATTTCCTACTACTCTTCATTGTTCTCTAAATATTCTCAGTTCTTTATATTGTATTTGGAACTCGAGAGTCCTTAGCACAGGGTCTGGCACAGAGCAAGCACTTAAATAAGTATTTATTGTTATTACCACAGAGTATTACCTCTTTTAACATGTTTTATGCTTTTCCTGCATAATCTCAGCCTTCCCCAGGTTCCCTATTCTGTTTAATGAGGGAACCCTCTACTCGTGGGGGCTTTCTGTAATGCCTGCTGTTGCCTGGCTGTTTACATGGTCATATGTAGGAGCAAGTTTCTTAAAGGGCCAACTGGAAAGTCCAAGCCAAGCAGTCTTGTAACTAGTGGCATCAACTTCAGGATGATCTGGCTTCAGATGTCAGCTTCTCCAGAGAACAGTCCTCCATTCCTCAGCCTGGACAGGGATCCCCCTCTAGCCTGCACTCTGAGTTGGGGTTGGGGTGGGGGCAGGGGGTGGGATCTAATCATGTCTATGGTCTGCTTACCCTTAATCCACTCTCTTCAGCTCTAGGCTGTCCCCTGCCACACCTGGTTCCCCAAGCTCCCAGGAAAAGCAAAGAGTAAGGCAGGGGGTCCTCCTTCCCCAAGTCCCCAAGCCTGACTTGTTCAATTTCTCCAGTCTTGACTGACCCATTCATTGTTCTGCCGGGGTCAGTGGCTCAGCTCCTGGGGGGCAGGGGTCCAAGGCATGATGGTCACCATGTGTCTTACAACATGGCTCCGTCCGCAACCCCCACACCTCACCCCCACCCTCTGGCGGCACCTGGGCCTGAGGCGGGACAGGGCAGGCAAGCGGAGGTCTACAACCAGAGTGCAGCCGTCATCGGAGGCAGGCCAAACCTCTTCCTGCTCTGTTCCCAAACATCCAGTGTCCCCTCCCAGTGTTTTTGGAAGACTCCTGACTCCACTTCCATCCTGGTCATTACCTGTCCCTTACTCAGTCCTGACCCCCAGACTGTGGCTGCCTTCCCTCACTGGCCAGGCTGCCCGGGGTACAGCTGCTCCGCCTGCCCTGCCCACTCCAAGCGCAGGCACTGGCCTGTCTCCTTGTCCCCTAAAGCCCAGCTAAGACTGGGCCACCCCTTGGTGTAACTCTAAACTGTCCTGCAGACAGGGGCTGACAGAAGGGAGGCAGAGCCCAGAGGAAACTGTTAAAACCAGATGCCATGCTGCACCCAGTCCCTCAAGCTGTACCCACCACAGAGTCCCTAAGTGACCCCCTGCAGCCCCTCCTCATTGAGGGGCCACCTCCTCTCCCCTCCTCCTAAAGGTGGCACCACAGAGAGACAGTCTGCCCATGAGGCCACCTTTTACCACACACGGAAGGTAGCATAGCTTCTCTTTATGCCCATTCTAGAAAAGGATCTTTGCTTTCTTTCTGAATTTAAGAGTTTCCCCCTAAACAGTAGATGTCAGTAGCACACTCCTCATGCCCCTTGTGACAAACAAAAAATGTTTCCAGATATTGCCAAATGTCTGGGGGCGGCAAAAATACCTCTCCACCTCGGATGAGAACCACTGGTCTCCAGAAAACAATTCTGGCTCAAAACAGCCTCCCCTCCACAGTCACAGCCATTGAAGCTTGGAAAGATGTTGGTGTTCAGTTCCCTTCACTGTTCCTCGTTGTGTACAAAGTGTCTCCTTTCATTGTCCTAACCCTAAGCAGTGGGGGGCGTTAGCGCTCTTTTGCCTTCAGAGAGCTCCTGCCAGCCCCCTCCTTCAGTCTGTCACTGCTGAGTAGTGTTGTCTTTGTTTCAAGTTCATTTTGATTGGCGCTGTGTCTGTCCCTGAACACTGTCTCTGGAACACGGTAGCTACTCCATTCCGGTCATCTTGATGAAAAAATGATCCCAGCTGACAAGTTGCAGAGCCAGGATTCAAGTCCAGGCCCACCCAGCTCCACAGCCCACGGCCTCTGGGGCTGTCTCAGATCTCGAGCAGGTGGAGGAGTTTACTTTGGGCGGGAGGACTCGCACCTGCCTTCTCCACCAGGAGGGAGGGAAGGAGGTTGATCGGGTGTGTGCCAGGTGCAGGAAGTTCCGAGTGTTTTCATGCTATGTCCCGGGGTTCCTCTGAGAAAGGAGGCAAAGCCTCTTGCTGAGAGTGAGGGGGCAGGCTGGTGTTGGGGGAAAAGTTTTAGTGTGACAGGCCTGGCTGGGGTTGGTGGCCTCTGCTCAGAGTGGGCCTGTGTAGCTGGTGGCTTCCTTCAGGGTTGGTTGGGACGAAGTGGGCAGTTGCGTGGCCGTGGTTGCTGAGTGGGTACAGCAGGTTGGAGGCTCAGCAGTGAGTATTTCACAAGAGAGCGGATGGTATGAAGAAGTAAGTTGAGACATCAGGAAGAGAAGACAGGCTGGAGCGGGGGGTGGGGCAGGGGAGTGCTGAGCCAAAGCAGGAAGGTAGGGAGGTGGCATCATTTCGGGCTCCAGAGGCAGAGTCATTCTGTGGGATGATGATGAGGTGAAGGTGTGATCCATGGGAAGGGGTGATTTGGACACCTGTTCCTGGTTCATTCAGCAAAACCTCATGAGTGTTTGCATGTGCCCAGCAGTGTGCTGGGTTCTGGGGCTGCGGTGCCGAGCAAGGCTGTTCTCCGTGAAACAAGCAATGAGGGGTGTCGGGAGTTATACCTGGACTCCAAACTCATGGGGAGGGGCTGGCCAGGAAGGCTTTAGGACTGGCCACATAATTTCTGGGGCACATTGCAAGATGAAAATATGGGGTCCTGTTCAAAAATTATTAAGGATTTCAAGACAGCAATAACAGAACATCAACCCAAGCGAGCGTGGGGCCTTTTTAGGCATGAGTCCCAGTGCCACTGCACAGATCCCACCACAAAGCTAGCCCTGGACGTCTGCCTGGAGGAAGTGACACTGAGGCTGAGATGGGCTGGATGAGGAGTCAGCCGGGTGGAGGACATTTCTAGGCAGAGCAAGCATTGTGCAAGGGCCTTACAGTGATGGAGGGGGGTCTCATGTATTTGAGGAGCAGAGACACTTGGCCTGGCTGGAGTGAGGAGAGCTGAAGCAGGTCCCGGAAGGGAGAGGGCTGGGTGATGGAAGCCGGGCTGGGAGTACGAGTCCCCCAGAAGGTGGTTGGGCTGGAGAAGAGGGCAGTGAGGTGGGGTCTGAGAGGACCTGGACGTGCGATGGGAGGGCTTTATCTATGGTGAAGTTAATAAAAAGGCTTGGGAGGTGGGTGGGGTGCTTTCTCTGCCTTTCAGTCTAGTGCAGCCTGCCCAGAGAGGCCCTCAGAAGTAGGGCCTTAGGCTGGGACTGGGGGGTGCCCCAGGAAGGATCAGTGGGGGTTGGGTCAGAGGTGGGAGACCCAGATGATGGGGACAAGGATGGCAGACAAGTAGCTGACAAGGGCCTGAGCCTTGGCTACTGGTGGAGGAGGGAAGGGCTGGAGGCCCCTGGGCTTAGCTGACCTCCAGGTGGCCATGGAGTCCCTGGTTCCACACCAGCTCTTCTGAAGGCTCTTCCAGTGCCCTCCCCATCTTCATAGCCGGTCTGAGCCCAGAAGGTGAGACTCCAGTGGGCATCATGTCCCATAGCTGGTCTAGCTCAGAGATGAGGGGCCTGTTGCTCCCAGGGGTCTGGACGCTGTGTGTGCAAATGAGAAGTCTGTGGCATGCAAACTGCACTTGGAGTGTTTGAGGCCAGGGAGGTCGTGATATCTCTGTATCCCAAATCCCAGTCCGTTCCATAGGTGGGGAGCTTCCAGGTGGTGGGCTGGGGAAGGGCCAGGAGCATGCTGTGGCCTTGGGCCTCAGACTGGAAATACCACTTTGCCTGCCAGCTTCCCTGGGATGGGGGGAGGGTGCTGTTCCTCCTTGTGGGCCCAGCACCAGACTGGGCTCAGCACGTGGGTTGAGTGGGTGGAGCTGGGGTGCTGGGGTGGGGGTTACGGGGGGAGAGGAAGAGAAGTCAGGGGCTTGAGAATTAGAGAGGCCTGGAGGGAAGGGGTTGTCGGGAGTGGGCATGGGTCTGTGTGCTGGGGGAGAGACCCTCCTCATGGAGAAAGCTTTCATCTGGGGTAATGACTCTTGACTCTGGCTGGACATGGGAAGAAACTCACATTCATTGATCATTGGCCATATGGCATCCTATTTAAGCCCCCAAGGTCTGGAAGAGAAGGATTATTGTATCCCTTTTACAGAGGAGAAACTTGAGGCTCAGGAAGGCTGCAAGACTCACCAGAACCACACAGCTGGTAACTAGCAAGGCCAAGATTCCAAATGTGTCTGAGGGACTCTGCAGCCTGAGCTCCACCCCCACCACTGGCTGTGGACTCCTTGCCACAGGCCTCTGCCCTCAGATCGAAATGTTCCAGCAGAGATCTGGGAGGTGTCCCAACGGGGCTGGTGAGGGGTGGGCCAGCCATTTGTCTCTTTCCCAAACCTTTGACTTCCAAGGATGATGTCAGCTCAGGGCCACTCAGAAGTTAAAAAAAAAAAAAAAGCAACTTAATTTACAGAGGTGTTTTGTGAATGAGAAAAGCAGGAAAATGCATAAAGTCACATGATAATGATTGTACAATAGAACAGTCTATAAACCTTAGTCATCCTTTTGCTCTGAAGTTCCCAGTGTAAGCCTAACACTTAGGAGTTTCATAGCTAATTAACGAGGGGATGTAGGGAAGGGAGCGAAACCACTGCAGCACCTACTGTGTGCCACGCAAGGGTACTCCCCAGCCAGTGGCACAAGGAGCTGGGTAGGCCAGCATCATCACCCCCATTTTGCAGAAGCATAAATCAAGGCCCAGCCACGCTCTGACTTCCCTGAGTACAAAGAGGGACTGGCTTTGTTCTCATCCTCCCCATGCCTGCCGCTCTATGTGTTAGACTGACTGTCCCCACCCCCCACCCCAGTCCCAGCACACCCTTTTGTTGAGGGCTAGAGGGCAAGGCCACCGCCTGAGGTAGGCTCGTTGGTCCCGTACATGGTGCTGAGGACAGAGATGTGTCCCACACAAGCTCCGTCCCTGAGGTGCCCAAGGTCTGGGGAGAGAGCTGTGCTTCTGCTGCTGTAGGACCAGTGGGGGCCTTGCTGCGGTCATAGAAGCCTGCCCCCTGGGAGGGAGCCCTGGGTTCCCAGGGGCCTGGGAGGCATTTAAAGGCCTTGATATTCAGGGTACATGAGGGTAGGGTGAGGGCATCTCAAGCTGAGGGAACAGCATGCGTAAAGACCTGGAAGGAGGGAGACCGTGGGATTTTCTTGAGGAGAGCATGTGTGGTTCAGTCTTGAATGTGACCAGATCACAGAGCGGAAGAGACAGGAGCACTGGGCTGGAGAGGAGGGCAGGGCCTGCACTGCGTGGAGCCTCGACCCGAGTGTTATCTCACGGGGTGTGGGAGCTACAGAGGGTTTAACCAGAGAGATACATGGTCAGGTAGATGGTGGAATGGGAAGAGGCGGGAGGCCAGTGAGAAGGCCCAGGAAACAAGCACCAGACAAGCCCGGTGGTGGGGCTTGAGGACAGAAGAGATCCCACCAACAGGACCTGGGCTCTGCCTGTGGGGTGCAGGGCAGAAGGTGAGGGGCTAGCCCTGGCTGAGGGAAGGGAAGTGCGGCCTCAGGCCAATTTTAATTGAGCCTTCACAGCAGCCTTGTTGTTCTCTGTACTGAACGAAAGAGAAACTGAGGCTCAGATTTGGAAAGTCACTTAAAGCCCCTCAGCTGGGATCTGAGATCTTTCGACCTTGGACAAGTCTCTTCTGCACCTTGACCCCCATGCAGATGGGAGAGGGGATGGTGGCTGGTTGCCACAGGGCTGGCTGTCTCTGGAGTCCTAGGAGTTGGGACTTGCATGTCCTTTCTCTCTGGCAGGACCAAGGAGAGCATGTACCACTCGCTGACGTATGCCACCATCCTGGAGATGCAAGCCATGATGACCTTTGACCCTCAGGACATCCTGCTTGCTGGCAACATGATGAAGGAGGCGCAGTTGCTGTGTCAGAGGTCAGGCCATGGGGCGGTCAGGGCTGAGGGGTCGTGAGGCCCATCCTTCTGTCACTCTGGCCTATCCTAGCGCCGAAAGTGCTGTGATGAATGCTGCTCCTTTCGGCTAAAAGGATGTGTCCCCAAGTGCTAACACCTGTCCCTGTCAGCACTGCCTCAGGACCCTTCTTGTCCGAGCCACTCACTGAGCAGCTCCCGGGGGCCAGGCGTGTTTGGGAGGAGACTAAACCTGGCTGTCCCTTAGTAACTCTTTGGCCTTGGGTGAGTCCCTCTGGGGACCTGGCTGTCCCTGTCTGTAAAATGGGTGTGATGATAGGGTTGTCCTGGGGCTGCAGTGAAGTGCCATCACAGCCCCTGGCATGTAACGGGTGTTCAGTATATGCTAACTGCTTAAATTAGTGAACCGACAGACCCCGCATGTGGCCGTCATTGGGCGGGCACACACTTGTGCTTGCCCTAGGCTAGGCCCTGAGCTGGGGGCTGGCCACCCAGGGAATCAGCAGACCTGGGCCGCCTGACGCTCACACTGCCTGGTGGGAAGACAGCCATAAACAGTGACATCCCAGCATGGTGCCCAAGGGGTTGTGAGGAGCAGGAGAGGCTTTTTGGAGGAGGTGATGCCAGAGCTGGTTGAAGGATGACTAGGAGCAGTGGACAGAGGGGGGAGCTCCAAGCAGAGGGAAGAGCAGGAACACCAATGTGAGAAAGCCCTGGATTCGGGGGAGTTGCCAGGAGTTCAGCATGGGGCTGGGTCCGGGGTGTCCTATGAGAGGGGCAGATGTGGTCAGGGCCCAGCTGGGACCCTCATGCACCTTCCCTGAATGATCGGAGGCCCCTTTTCTCTCTCTAGGCACAGGAAGAAGTCCTCTGTAACAGATTCCTTCAGCAGCCTCGTGCACCGCCCCACTATGGATCAGTTCACTGAAGGTGTGGCCTCATCCGGGATGTCTTCTCAATCCTGCCGGCCCCAGGCAGCCCAGTTCCAGGCCTGGGAAGGGCAGAAAGGGGCAGTTATCCTCCCAGTCCCACTGAGGGGGCAGGGCCCTGGCTGGGACACAAGTGGGCCAAATCTGGGGCCTTTTGGGGAGTGGCTTTCAGGTGATGGGAGAGCAAACAAGACTCACTTCCTTGATGGCATTACCTGCTAAGCGCCTGGAAATGCAGGAAGGAAATGCTGTCCTAAGGTCTATGTACTTGGTTCCTCAGGCCAGGGAGGCTCGGCATCGCATGTGCAGTTAGGGTTACTGGCTTGACTGAGGTAGAGATTGACCCCGTGCCCCAGAGGGAATGTGGTCTAGAGGCTGACACACAGGGGAGGGAACTGAAAGCAATGGAGGAGACAGTCTGGGCTGCCAGTGCCTGAGTGGTGTCTTCAGTTCTGCAAGCAGCAGCCACCCGTGAGCGATTTGGGGCTCTTCAATAGCCCCAAGGCTATTGGAGCTATTAGAGCCCTAGAAGGTTCCAGCAAGAAACAATGCATGCAATGGCACCATTCTCTCCTCCATACCCTCCGTAGCTCCCTGCTGCCCGCAGGACCAAGTCTGTAGTCCTCCCCCCAGGCTTCAGGGTCCTCTGCACCTACCCCCTTTCCTTCCTCACAGAGCTCCATTTCAACCGTCTGTGCCTCAGCTGTCCCCCAACATCCCAGTTGTTTGGCTGTCCTGGGCTTCTTCCTAGAAAGCTATTGCTTCCTCATTTTTCATTCCTTTTTCAACTCAAATGCCCTTTCTTCTGGAAGTCTTCCCTGACTCCTGGGCTGTGTTAGGTCTCCTTCCCTTACTCTCACAGATTCTTTGTTCATCCGTGCAACCCAGCACGTTCTCCTCGCCCGACCGGACACCAGCTGGGTCTTGGAGCCCGGCCGCAGTGAGGCCTGGGGAGCAGAGCGCAGGCTGAGGGCCCTGTGCTGACGCTCTGGGTGGCAGGATGGGGGGATGGGGCAGACAAGGGGGTGGAAATGTAAACCAGTTCAGAACAGCGGTGAGTACCGCACAAGCTGACCTGGGTGGTGGGGTGACGGATGGGGAGGGTACTGACTCAGGCTCCCTTTGCTGTTTGGGGAAGTGGGGGTGGGGAGGATTTGGCTCAAGCCTCCTGCCAAGAGTCCCAGGAGGCCACAAGACTTTGGTTTTCTCCCTGCAGAGGAAATCCACGCTGAGGTCTGCTACGCAGAGTGCCTGCTGCAGAGAGCAGCCCTGACTTTCCTGCAGGTAGGAACCCTCCTCTTGTCCAAGCAGCCTGGGGATTTCAGAAGATGGATCACCATGACAAAGACAGAAGGGCCTGTAGCTGCCTTGGTCAGCCCCGTAGTGGCTGAAGCGACACTCCCAGCCCTGGCTGGGAACTCAGTGACAGAGGTCATGGGCTTTACCCACTCCACACGGAGCACACATGTCCCATCCGCTACCAGGATGTGCTTCTAGTTCGTGACTGCCGCTTTCCTGCTAAGGGTCACATGGGACACAGGCATGGTCACAAAGCCTGCTTCATACTGATTCATTCAACTGACAAGTTGACTTGTAGCATCTAGGACATACCAGGCTTTGTGCATACATTATAGGCGTGTAGTTTTTACATACCTTACACACGCTGCATGTTTGTATTTATGTACAGCTACATATATTATTTAATCTTCATCTCACAGGCCTTCAAAAGGGAGGGTCTGAGGGGAGGAGCCACGTTCCCAAGGTCATGTGGTTAGCAAATGGCAGAGCTGGGATTTGACCCAGGTCTGGCCACAAGGAGCCCGCGCTCCTTACCACACAGCAGTAACCAGGAGAATCAGCACCTCAGGATTTTACCGAAAAGTTGGGTTAGAATGATCACATATAATCATCATGCAAATGTGTACATTAGGGTGGAAAAGCACATATAAAATTTATTGTTGGGTGCTGTTTATCTTTGTTTGCTATTTTTCTATCTTTTTGGTCCTCTGGTGATTAGAATTGGATTAATCCTAATCCTTCATTAGGATCACTGTAATAATTGCATCATGAACGGACTTTTATTTTCTTTGTTTATTCTAGTGTTACACATAGTAAATAAACAAACGTTCATGAACTGCACCCCCCCCCGCTGCCCTGAGAACAGGACATTGCTAGCAAGTCTCCTTGCCCTCTGGGCCCCTCTCCACCCTGTGCCCTGCTTCCCTCCTCAGAGGGAAACCCCTAGCTAGGGTTCATGTTTATCATCCCCCACCCTATTTTTTAGAAAATAGCTTTTTCATCTTCCGATTCGTGTCTGAACAGCATATTATGTTTTAGTTGGCTTTGATCTGTGTGGGACTTGCCTTCTTCACCCAGCCTTTGTGGCTGTGTAATGATCCTTCTCTGAATACACCAGCCTGTTCATTCACTCTCCTCCTGAGGGTGTTTGGGTTGTTTCTGGGTCTTGGCTGCTGTGAACAGCAGCGCTGCAAACATTCTTGAAGGTGACCTCTGCAGCCCGTGTTCATCATTGCTCTTGGGTGTAAACTCAGGAGTGGAACTGCTGGGTGGGCTCTAGGTGTTAGTGCTTTAAATTGCAAATGTGATACATAGCAGCGTGTGAAAAACACAAACAATCCAAAACCGGGCATCCCTCTTCCTTTCCCACACCCTGTCCTGCACCTACAGGAGGCACTGTGAACCTTGGGTGAATCACGAGGCCTTTCTCCAAGCACACAGTATACATGCAAAGCTGGTGAGGGGGGTTGTAGTCAAATCCCTTGGCATTTCGGAGGTCTCCGTTAGTAAATAAGACCCTCATCTCAAGTCCCAAGGGTAAGGAGCCTGGCTTGGCAGACCTCTGACCCCATTCCCCCAGGGCCTCTCAAAGAGCTGGACCCAGGAAGGGGAAGGCAGAGCCCAGAGCCTTGTGTGATCTTTCTTAAGCTGCTGGCTACCCACCCAGGCCCAGCTCTTAGCATCTCTCCCTTCTGCAGGATGAGAACATGGTGAGCTTCATCAAGGGCGGCATCAAAGTTCGAAACAGCTATCAGACCTACAAGTGAGTGGGGTTGGCCTGGGGGGCCTGGGGCACAGCGTCTGCTACCGTGTGCCTCGGGCTGCTTTGTGGGAGCTGGAGAACGCTGGCCGGAGGCAGGAAGCCTAGAACACTGGCTGACCTCAGGCAGCTTTCTGTCCCCTCAGGACCTCAGTTTTCTGGAATATTATTCCCCTCTTTTTCCTGGGTGTGTCTCTTGGTTCCCCTGAGTGCTTACTCTGTGCCTGACCTTGAACTCACAGAACATAAGACATAGATTCTGCACAAACAGCTTGGGCTGGTGGGGGCTGGGCTGGTCGGGGCAGGGGGAAGGACACGGTAATTTTGAGACCAGCAGCAGAACTCCTACACACCTGTTAAGGCCCAGTCCAAATGCCACTTCCCCTATGAAGCCTTCCTTTTTCTTTTTTTTAAGATTTTATTTATTTATTTTTAGAGAGGGAAGAGAGGGAGAAAGAGAGAGAGAGAAACATCAATGTGTGGTTGCTGGGGGCCATGGCCTGCAACCTAGGCATGTGCCCTGACTGGGAGTCGAACCTGTGATGCCTGGTTCGAAGCCGGCGCTCAGTCCACTGAGCTACACCAGCCAGGGCTCCCATGAAGCCTTCCTTGATGTCTCCAGAACACAGGGGTGGTTTCCACACACACCCCAACCCCCCCTAAGATGGGAGCTACCTGAGGGCCAGATCATTTCCGTGCCATCCCAGTGCTGGGCAAGGCATAGGCCATGTTTGTGGATGAGAGAATGAAGACTCGACACAGAGCACTTTTACCTGACGTGGCCCCACAAATGTCTCCCCTTCCAAAGTGAAAACAGCTCCGAAAGCACATCTCCCCTCGCCCCCACTGCCCATTTGGCATTGAAAAATCATTTTCCATTAGAAGTCAACTCGAATCGACTCGAGGCTATTTATCATCTCTGTTTCCCCCACTTACTGCGACCATTTCCCTGCGAGCTATTTTGAGTTTGACTGCAAGGTATCGCTGGTGTAACACCCGTGCAGTATGTGGGCGCCACACGCCCCGGGGCCTGTGCTGGGAATGTGCGAGGGAAACCAGACAAGCGCTCTGCCTCCTCCTTCTCCCCACCAGCTGCCAGCGTGATGTTTGCAAAGCACAAACCTTGTCAGGTCGCCCTCTGCCAAGTCCTGAGGCTCCCCTTGCCAAGTCATTCCCCAGAGCCCCCCACCCTCCTCGCCACATCTCCCGCTGCACTGCGCCTCAGCCTCAGGCGTTCGGGCGCTCCTTCAACTCTTCAGACGTGCCAAGTTCATTCCTACCTCACGGACTTTGGACACGTTGTCCTCCCTGCCAGGAACATTCTTTCTGTGCCAGGCTCATCCCTCCTCATCCCTTAGTTTTCAGCTCAAATGTCAGCTCTACCGGGAGCCTTCCCTGAACCCAGACTCTGTCAGGCCCTGGTGTTTTCCTTCAAGGCCTTTCTTACCTTCACAGTTGACTTGAAGGGGGTCTGCCCTCCAGAGAGGGAGACTTGCAAGGGCAGCCGGTCAGTGGCTTTGCTCCCTGCTGCCCTTCAGTGTCTGGCACAGAAAGGCCACAGTCCGTGTTTGCTGATTAAAGGTCCTCCAGGTGCTCAAGGCCGGGGAAGAAGACAGGCACATAATTAGAGCCTCTGTCCTGCCCCAGGCAGGCTGGGGCACGGGCTTGGTACAGTTGGTGGCCAGGGGAAAGAGGGCTGGATTCTAACCGAGAGACTCCAGGAGACTTCCCAAAAGAGGGGCTGCTGGAGTTAGCCCAGTGGTTCTCAACTGGGGGTGATTTTGCACCCCTCCCCCATGAGACATGTTGGCTGTCACAGCTGGCGTCCAGTGTGTGGAGGCCAGGCATGCTGCCCAACATCCTGTGATGCACTGTCCCCCCGTAAGGGTCATGCAGCCTCGGATGCCAGCAGTGCCCAGACTGAGACAGTATTTTAAGCAAAATGCAGAGCATAGGCAAACGCCTGGATGTCAGCCAAGGCAGGTGCACTGTGACTGACATGGCTGACATTGAGGACAGGGAGGGTGCTGTTATAGTGGGAGATGGGGCTGGAAACTCCTTGCATATCAGCCTTCCAGATTGCCGGGACTGGTGTAAATCTGTGTGAGTCCTGAGATCTGCTGGGAATGGGGGCAACGTAGGCTGGGCTGGAACAAGCCGCAGCCCCCACTACGTGACTTTGCTTCCCTCTGCAGGGAGCTGGACAGCCTCATGCAGTCCTCACAGTACTGCAAGGGAGAGAACCACAGGCACTTCGTAGGAGGCGTGAAGCTCGGCATGGGCGCCTTCAACCTGGTGAGTGGGAGTGCCCCACCCCATGTCCAAGTGTCTGGGCTCAAAATTAGCCTCTCCTGCATGCCCCACACATGTGCTTTGCTGGGCTCCTGTGCTGGGCCCTGTGCCGACCCTGGGACCCAGCAATAAGCAGATATGTTCAGCCTCGGGGGCCCATAGCTGGGGTGCGGGTGGGCATGGGTGCTGGCACTGGCTCCAGAGTGCCTTCTGAGCATTCCTTCCCAGGTCAAGTCGAAAGTTTGAAATCTACCACAGTGGCAGTATGTAGAGCACCAAAAACTGACAAACAACAAATCAGGGCCTTTTCAGCCCTGGGGAGCTGGTGGCTGACATTGACTAGTGGGGGGCAGGAGAGAGGCCCGGAAACAGCTGGTGACCCATGGGGACTGGAGAGCCAAACTCCTTTCTGGGGGAGGCGGGGAAGCTTTCTTCCTGGAAGGGGGTGGTATTTGAGCTGGAGCTTGGATGACCCACAGGTGGGGGAAGTTTTACAGGCAGGGAAGAGCACATTAGGCAGAAGAAACAGTGAGTAGGGCAGGGAGACTCAGAAGAGCCGTGCCTGCTTCTGGGAGGAGCTGCCCATGGAAGATTCAGCCTCCTGGCCTGGGGACTTTTCCAAAGTGTGTGTGTGTGTATCTGTTCTATCTGTGTGAGGGGGTAGGGAACACAGGGCGGGGCGGTTCTCTCCACTTCAGGCAAAGCCTGTTCTGAGAGCAGGCCTTGGCGGGGGGATCCCTGCCCGGGTCTGAGTTCGTTTCCTCGTATGTAAAATGGGAGCAGCGAGTCCAGGCTGAGTGATGAGGAATACAAGCTGCAAAGTGTGTTGGATGCAGGTTGTAGCCAAACTCTCTTGGGTTCAAGGACTGGCTCCACCTCTGACAAGCTTTGGGGCCTTGGACATGTTCTGTCACTTACCTGTGCCTCTGTTTCCCCACCTGTCAAAAGGGGCAGTAACTCCTTCCTTGAAGGACTGTTCTAAGTATCGAATGCAGTGACGGAGCCCCTGGTGCCAAGTAGGGATCCAATGTAATAACAACTACAATAGCTGATTATTACATGCAGGCCCCCTGCTATGTGCTTTGTACATGTTAATTTGACCCATCTGCACAGTACCCTTATGAGGTAGGGGCTCTTATTATTCCCATTTTACAGATGAGGAAGCTGAGGCATAGAGAGGATGTGTATTGCCCAAGGTGACTCAGCTGGGAGTGGTGAGACTAGGATTTGGATGCAGTCTGCTCCTGTTGTGCTGTAACACTTCCCTGTCTGGGGAAGCTGGCTTCCCTGGGAACCTGGGGGTGTTGCAGACACAGGGCCTGCGCCCCTGGGATTAGACACAGGACCTATACCCCCAGGATTACAAATACAGGGCCTGTACTCCCAGGATTAGACACAGGGCCTGCACCCCCAGGATTAGACACAGGGCCTGAGCCCCACTGGGCACACCTGGGCCCCTCCGTGTGCCCACCTGCCTTTGTTCCTGCAGACGCTGTCCATGCTCCCTACTAGGATCCTGCGGCTGCTGGAGTTTGTGGGATTTTCAGGAAACAAGGTAACTACCTGCTTTCTGGGACCCCCAACCCACTCAGCCCCAGGACTGGAGCTCAGCCAGACGAAGTGGGGCTGAGGGGCCACAGGGCCCAGGTGCCAGTTCTGTCTCAGTCCCCCTCAGTGTGTGTCCCTGGACAAGACCCAAACCTCTCTGGGCCTCAGTCTACCCTCTAGCCAAGTGGGGCCAGTGATCCCTGCCTGGTCCCTCACAGGGTGGAGGCTCTGGGGCTGGGGTGGCCGTGCAGGGCAGCTTTGTGCACATGCTCTCTGGGCCTTACAAGCATCAGGAACTTGGTTCTTCTCCCTTCAGAAGCCTGGAGCAAGTCCCTTCCCCTGGGACCATCTTCTGGTCTGGGACATGCCCAGGGGAAGCCCTACTATGCATCAGGCCTTGAGGGCAGAAACCAGACTCACTATACTGAGGCTTTACTGAGGGCAGGAATAACCTGAGTACCAGGTAGCAGATCAGGAGGGCTCCCTGGTGGAGGAAGCCTGAAGTGATGGAAGGAGCATTGGTCTAGAAGGCATCCCCTTTCCCCTGTGACTCTGAGCCTCTTTTCAGTAAAAAGGGGGCTTGTTTTTTCATCTTTTAAATCAGATCAGTGTTTCTTGAACCTGAACATTTTGCTGGCCCTTGCTGATTTTTGACATTAGTGGACCTCTATGTTGTTACTATATATACATTATTGTTCTCAAAAAGTGGCTCGAAATTTCTACTTAAACTTATTTAAAGTAACCATACTACACAGAACACCTATATTATTTCGCATGATAAGAGCATAACCATAACAATAAATCCTATGAGGCCCAAAGAGTCTCACGAAAGCCCAGCTGGGCTGCGTGGTCTGCTGAGGCTGGCCGAGAAAGGGAGTCCAGGGCGAGTGCGATGTGGAGCACGGCCAGCACAGGGCCTGGGTTCTCCGGCCGCCGCCAGACAGACAGACCGAGAACTGAGAAGGGAAGACCTGGTGTGGGACTCTGCTTCCTCGCCTGCTGGAGCACCTCTGACACCTCGGTTGCCACCTGTGCTCCACGGCCCAGGTGGGGAAACACTCACTGGAGGCTCTGAGGGTCCCTTTCCGTTTTGTTTTCTTAAGAAGGCCCTCGGGTCATGAGTAGGCTTTCAGGATGATGATGGGAGGGAAGAGCACGAGAAAGGCCAAGAGGTGGGATGGTGTGGCTGCCTGGCCAGGAAGAGAGGGTGCCCAGGCCAGAATGGAGAGACCCTCAGCACAGTGTTGGCTCTGCCTTCCTCCTGAAAGCAAGGGGGCCATGGAGGGTCTGAGGCAGGGGTGAGGCAGGTCAGGTTTGTGTGTCACAAAGAACAGGAGCGCCCTGGAGGGCAGACTGAGAGGCAGAGGCTGCAGACAGGGACACAAGTGGGGTCTGGCCTCTTGCTCCTCCCCAGTCAGGCTCTGGAGCCTTCTCCTCCAGGAAGCCTTCCCAGACCACAGTCCTTGTGGTCCTATCCGTGCCCTGGGCCTGTGGTTAAGATTATCTGCCTCCTTGTCATTCCTCTTCCCCTTATCAGACCTGGGGTTGCTCAGGGCCTCAGCACCCACCACAGGCCAAGTAGGCCAATGAAGGGAGGAGTGGGTGAGGCGCTGTCAAAGAGGTGGCCTTGGCAGTGGTGTACGCCGCCCCCAGGAGGGCTGCTAAGACTCAGAGAGGGGCAGCTCCTTGTCCAGGGTTGCACAGCCCGGGAGCAGCTGACTCGGCCTCCTGGGTCTAGTGCTCTCCCACCCTCCCCCAGCTCCAGCAGCATCCCTCACAGCTGTCCAGGGACCTCCAGGCCCTGCTCCTCCTCGGGTCCCAGGCTGCGCCCTGGGGAGCCTGGGCCTTGCTGGCCTCAGCCTGTCCCCTTGTCCCGCAGGACTACGGGCTGCTGCAGCTGAAGGAGGGAGCCTCGGGGCACAGCTTCAGGGCCGTGCTCTGTGTCATGCTGCTGCTGTGCTACCACACCTTCCTCACCTTTGTGCTCGGTAGGAGGGCCCATGGGCCCCGTGCAGGGGGCCTCTGGGGAATGGTTGGCTCTAAGAGCAGGGGTCAGGAGGGTGAAGGGCTACACACCCTGATGGGAACCCTGAGATTGGGGATGGGGCACTGAAACCACAAAGAGCAGCTACATCAACTGGCCTGGGGCCTGGCCCCTGACCGCTCCCTTCCCCACAGTTTGACTGGGGTCTGGCCTCTGTGTTCTTATCTGTGAAGTGGGGATGCTCATGCCCACCTTGGAGAGGGTGTGAGGACACTGGAGGCAGCTCCTGGGGGTTCTGGACACAGCCTTGGGGGCACTGACTCTTGATTATTGAGACCTGTGATGTGACTTCTGCACTGTTTTATTTAATCCTCACATCACTGTGGAGAGAGAATAATATTATCCCCATTTTCCAAAGGGGAAAACAGGCACTGGGGGCAGCACAGGGGCCAGTGGTGGTGGTGACATGCGTTGTGCCCCCACCTCCTGCAGGCACTGGGAACGTCAACATCGAGGAGGCAGAGAGGCTCTTGAAGCCCTACCTGAAGCAATACCCTAAGGTGAGCGCTACCTCCTGCCAGGTGCCCCAGCGCACGTGTGCCCCATGGCCCCCAACCCAGGCCCACATGTGTGTGTTTGCAGGGCGCCATCTTCCTGTTCTTCGCGGGAAGGATTGAAGCCATTAAAGGCAACGTTGACGCAGTGAGTAATGGGGTACAGGATGGTACCAAGGACCCCTGGGGGGCTTGCAGGCCAGCAGGAAGCCAGACACACAGAGATAACATACTCAGTGCCAGGGCCCCCTGGGAAGAGGCTCCGGGGAAAACTAACAAGTAAGCAGGAGTGGGAGAGGTACTTCCAAGGCAGTCTGGGAAGCTGAGGGAGGCGGTGGCATATGGTCGGGTAGGATTTTGACAGGGAGACCAGGACCTCGGCGTTCCTGGACAGGGAGATGCTGGAGTAAGGCAGGGACACGAGAAGATGCACTTATTCAGGGTGCGGTGATAGGCTGGGGCCTGGTGAGTGCAGGGATCCACCGCGGGGAGGGGACCACTCAAGGGGCTACAGAGGGGAGATTGCAGTCCTGCCGGAGACCCCAGCACTAAGCCAAGGCCCGACAGACTCTGCAGTGTGGGGTTCTGGGGTCTCCCACTGGCTCTGGCTGTGATTCCTCAGGCATCGGGACAAATGCCCCTGGTCCAGGTCACTTCACAGGAGCTCCAGAAACTTTTGGAGTTTGCTGTGAGGCATAGGCATCATTACATCACTTTCGTTTGAACATCTCCCACTGCCTGTAATCCCTCCAATATAGCTCTGTCCTGTCCTTTCACTTTGTGACCTGAAGACTAGAGCCTCAGAAAGGGGCAGCAACTGGGTCTAAGGTCATGTGAGACTGAGGGGGACAATCAGGACTGAAGCCAGTCTGCCAGCACGGGGCTGGGCCACCGTTGCTCGAGGAGGCTGGGCCTGCAGTGGAGTCGGGCGGGTGCAGGGGGTGCGGAAAGCAGAGTGGGCGAGGCCCGGGGTGCCCGCGGCGTCTGACCAGCAGGTGCCCACAGGCTATCCGGCGGTTCGAGGAGTGCTGCGAGGCTCAGCAGCACTGGAAGCAGTTCCACCACATGTGCTACTGGGAGCTGATGTGGTGCTTCACCTACAAGGGCCAGTGGAAGATGGCCTACTTCTATGCCGACCTGCTCAGCAAGGAGAACTCCTGGTCCAAGGTGGGCTCACACCCAGTGCTGGGGGACCCTGGGGGCCCAGGCCAACCCAGATTAACCACGTGCCCCCAGACCAAGGACCAAGCCCCTGACTGGACACAGGTGTCTCCGCTGGAACTTAAACAGAACCATAACTTCTAATAGCATGTAGAGCTGGAAGGGACTAAAGACCATGAGGAACGTCAGACCTGTAATGTGGCAGTCAGGATTTTTAGTCACGAGGGATGGAAACGTGGCTCACACTGCAGGCGAGTGCTGGCCGGTGGCACCTTCGGCTGTGGTGGAAATGTTCTATTCCTGCACCACCCATGGTGGGAGCCGCCAGCCACATGTACATACCGAGCACTCGAAATGTTCCTAGGGAAACTGGATGTTTTTCATTTTATTTTCAAGTCAAGTTTAAATTTAAAAGTCACGTGTGGGTCTAAAACACACAAGGCTCATTAGTTCATACAGCAGAGAATTCTAGGCAAACTGACTTCAGGTAGGGTTGGATCCAGGAATTCAAATTATGTCATCTGGGCTTGGTTTTTCCGTGTGTGGCTGTGCTCTGCTCTATGACATCTTTGCTGTGTAGGCCGGTCCTCTCCATGTGCCAGGCAGGGTGGCCATGGGCTGCCTGCCCCAAACTCAAGTCTTCCCTTCAGTTTCAGCTGCAGCCCCATGACTTGAGCCTTCTCGGTCTGGCACAGACTGCATGTCAGTGCCTGCAAATGGGGGTGGGTGGGGGGTGGTGGTGGGAGGACTGAGGGATGGGGAGTAGAAGAGGGGTGATTCCCCAGAAAAAAAGTGAGGTGATGTCCCCGAAAGAAGTAGCATTGGGGGGCGGGTATTAAAGAGATGCCATGTAGGCAAAACAGGTGCCCACTATAGGCGAAAACTTACAGCATCAAGATAAGTGGTGAAATAAGTATTAGCCATGATCATCGTGGTAACAACAGCACAAAATTCCAAACAAAGAGTTTAAGAATCATTTAGATCTCTAGAGAGCATCCAGTCTGATGCTGGCAAATACACGTCACTGTGTCTCAGTGAGTTTAAGTCTCCATTTCTCATCCTTCTCCACCTCTGTGTGGAAGTCCTTTTCTAGGACCCTGCCTGGGGACCAGGCTGAAAGGGATTTCTCCAGGTCTGGGCAGGTGGGGCTGGGGGGAGGGCAGGTTGTCACTGAGCTCTCTGGCGCATGCCCAGCACTTGCCATTTCCTCCACACCACGTCCAGTGAGACAGAGGTTATCTCCACTGGGCGCACCAGGGCCATTGAGGCTAAGAGAAGGTGTGTGACTTTCCTCGACCACGCTGCTGTTGGTGCCGACTCTGGATTTGCAGACAGCCCTGTGTGACTCACAAAGGCCTCTGCTTTTCCCAGCTTGCCCTGAGGCCACCCTGCTGTTAGAGGTGCTCCCTGTGCGCCTGGCATTAATTCTTCATCACTTCCCACTCTCAGCAAGAGCACAGGCTTGGGGAACCTTTTTGAACCAGTGACCCAGAAGCCTTCCCGTGGCACAGGCTGGGCAGCTGGCTCCACCCACGTGGGGAAGAGGTGTGGGGGTGTGCACACAGCTGCTGAGAGGCGTGGAGGCAGGCAGCCTTCCCCTGACTCAGCTCAGTCTCCAGCTCTCTGTGTGGCTTTGGGGTGGTCAGCGACCCTCTCTCTAGCCCTTTCCTCAGAAGGGTTTCCTGTGAAAGTGGGGTTGTAGCACCCTGAGTTCTGGGGCCTCATTTATTTCTAAAGTCCAGTCCTTGGCCGCTTCAGAGTGCACCAACTTTCAGCTCTAGGGACTTGGCCTGTGGCTATGGCATCTGCCTCTGCCTGGACCTCACACCCCTGCTGCAGAGCTCTGCGTCTCCCTTGGTTTGAGATGGCTAGAATCTGGGTGGCAACACCTGTGTATTCAGCACTGTAATAAGGGAAACAGAACTCAGGCAGCACTGGGCAGCCCAGCTGAAAAGACAAGAGAGGAGGCTTCTGGAAGAGAAGACATCTGAGCTGAGCTGTGGAGGCGGAGGGATTAGGGTGGACAGTGGAGGAAGTGAAAGGACACCCCATGCCGAGAGAATGGCAAGGACAAAGGCTTGAAAGCCCTGGTGCTGCTAAGAAGCTGTGTCGCCAGGTGAAGGGCTGTGGGTAGAAGTGCAAGGGGGACTATGGGGAAACCATCCCTGTTAGGCCACTTGTTGTAGATTCTTGAGGACAAGGATGACCTAACTGCACAGACCCTGGCAGAGTAATCCAGAAAACTGTGGAATCAATGGGCAAACCGTCATAACTGGGGAGACAGGGCTCCCACAGAGGGGGAGGCTGCTGTTTTCCAGCAATGTGGCCCCAGATTATTCCTTGATAACTTGATGTCCACGGGGGTCACAACTCGAGGTCGCTGCATCCACCCTTCCTCCTGCTGACTCAAGGGGCGAGCTGTCCAGTGGGGAGCAGGAGAAAGCTCTTAGAGGAAGCCATTGGTGAGCCTGGCAGAGACGGAACGATGACATCCTAGGCAGAGGACAGGCACAGGCAAAGGCTGGGGGTGAGGTTAAGGAGAGATGGGGAATAACTGGAAGAAGAGGAGCCAGAAAAGCAGGTCATGGAGCCCCGAGTGGCCGTTTGGGCTTTACTCTGGCAGGGAATGAGCTCTTGATGCTTGTGGCTTAGATCTGGGTTTTAAGAAATCTCCCCTGCAGTTGCTGGGCCCCCCTGCCTGAAGCCGAGTGCCTCTGATGTATTCTGGGCAGGGCCCAGAGGCCAGTGTGGTTAGAATGATGTGGCGGGGTGGAAACAGTGCAGATGAAATTGGAGAGGAAACCAGGGGAGACTGGATGGGGTTCGTGAGAGGGGGTTTGGGTTTTATCCAAAGTGTGGTGGGATATCACGAGAACATTTCAAGGACAAACTGATGTAATTTGACTTAAAAAGATCTATGGTGTGGGAAATGGCTTGCAGGAGACAGGAGTGGGAGCAGGAAGACCGGGTAGGAGGCCGTGTAACCAAGGGCAGTAGGAAGAGCCCTGGCGGCCTGAAGCAGGGGGCAGCGTGTAGGCTGGTGCGATAAACAGGGTGAGCCACAGAGTCAATGGGACTCAAGAACTAGATGGGCAGTAAAGTCGTGAGGATTTGGTGACTCAGTGCCAGGATGGGGAAGAGGGAGAAGGGATGGGTGACACCAGGAAGTTAAAGATGGGATGGGGAACAGGCTTTAGCAATGGGAAGTATTTTTCCCACCACACCCGACAAAAACCAGCTTTTCCTCATTTTGTGAAGGGCAGACTGAGGTGCTGAGGGAAGAGAACTGGGAGTAGCACTGAGCTTCAGCAAGGGTGGGGCTGCCAGGTGGAGTCTGCTTTCCACCTTCTCCAGAGACTAGACTCCAGGATGTCCTGCTTCTTTTCCTCCTCCACCCACTGCACTTCTTTCTGGGCTAATGGCAGGTAGGTAGCTCCTTGGCAGCAGCCCCAGGTGACAGGAGCTGTGGTGCAAGGCTCGGCCACTGGAGGGCAGCACAGAGGCAGGCTCCTCTGACACTGGATTTTTAAGGGGAAGGGGCACAGCTTTTCAGGATGGATCTTTGGGAGGAGGAAGGGGAGTCTGCACAGCCGCATCTTCCCTCCCTGTGGACAAGGCTCTTAAAGCCACACAAATATGGTGTCACTCCCAGCTCTGCCCCCAGCAGCGCTGAGGTCCTCTTAAGAAGCAGGTGGGTACAGGTTCCTTTCTGGCACTGTCTGTGGGATCAAGTGAGGTGATATGTATCTATGTATGTATAGGCCTAGCACAGAGTAAGGCAGTTCCTCCAAGGGCCCCTGAACTGAGCCATGACCCAGGGCCATGCTCACTCTTCTGGCCTCACCGCTCTTCTTTTATGCATCCCATACTTTATGCTACCTATTTGTATCTTTGCTATACACAGGCTCTGCTCAGGCTGTTCCCCTTGCCTGGAAGGTCCATTCTCAGGGTTTCTGTGAATCTCCCAGCTGGCCTTCAAGGGCCCAGTCTGAAGTAACTGCTTCCCAGAAGCCCTTGCTGCCCTGCCTTCGCGTCTCCGTCCTAGCCTCCGCACTGCCCATGCATCCGCTGGTTGCTGGAGTTGTTCTCTCCGTTGCTTCACAGTGGAGAGGGTGACAGCTGCTTTGACGTGGGCCCGTCCTGAATTTAACTCCCAGCTCAAGTCCTCAAGCTGCTTCAGCTCCCTCAGTTTCTCCCCTGGGGCTTGGGGATAATGTTAGCTGCTAAATGAGGTATTTGCACCAAATGAGTTCCGAGTTGCCACGGGGGTTGGGGCCGCCTCAGCTGTTTCCAAGGGCACAGTAAAATGTGGCATGCAGCTGGGCCGGCCTCCGCTGCTGGGCCTCACCTGCGCCGTCTGCAGTCGTGATCGGGTTCCTCACGTCTGGCTCTGGCTCTGCCTCTCACAGGCTACCTACATCTACATGAAAGCTGCCTACCTCAGCATGTTTGGGAAGGATGACTACAAGCCATTCGGGGATGACGAAGTGGAGTTGTTTAGGTGAGCCCTACCACGGCACCCCCACTGCAGGCCTCAGCCGGGCTCCGTCCAGGGCACCGGGCAGGAGGTGCTGGGGTGGTCCTCACCACCACCCCCCCCCACCCTCCCCAAGGATTGCGCCACAGCCTGCCATGCCCTTCCATCACCACATTCTCCTCCTGCTGCTTTTGGAACCCTTTGAATCTGTTCAGAGGCTTGCTTTCACCAAAGTGGTTTTGTCAACGCCCTTTCCGCTGAGCCTCTTTCATCAGGTCAGGAGGACAGATGTGGACACCGAGGTCCAGAGAGGTCTGTTCTGCTGGGTGAACCTGATACACTCAGAGAAGCACAGTAGAGAGCCAGAGTCGGATCAAATAAACAGGACTAAATCCAGCCTTGGCCGTTCCTTAGCTGTGTCACCTTGAACACTTTCAGCATCTATAAAATGGGAATAACCTCTGCCTTGCAACATTGTTTTGCAAATCAAGTAGAGGATATATTTATAGAGCCCAGAGCCACTAAACTGAGGCTATTTTTACTCTTATCTGTAAAGTGTGCCTGCCATGTTTGCCTTTGCTAAGGCTCTAGAGCAAGGCTCAGTCTTGCCAGGTTGAGAGCCTTCCCCGAGTTGTGGTGAGGGCTGGCCTTGAGGTGCGGGTACCCTGAGCTTCCTGGACTACCAGTGTCTTAGTCACAGGGCATTTATCATCTACTGAGTGCCTCTGTTTCTCCATCTCCCGCAATTCTCCCAGAAAGCTTCGAAGAGTAAGTATCTGTGGGGGAGGAAGATAATTTTCCCTCTATTCTCTTACACTTTAAGCGGAGTCCCCTCCCCATTATAAAAGACAGATTAACAGGACAAAAACAAAGAGAAGTTTAATAACATGTATGCCTCCTTTATACATGGGAGGTACCCAGGAAAACTGAGTAATTCTCTGAAATGACCCAAGCCATCACCTTAAATACCATCTCCAGCTGAAGACAAAAGATGGCTTGGCTGGGCAGCCTTTCGGGAGGTTTTCAAATCACAGCAGAAAGTGTGATTGTTGTGCAGATTAAGTCTCTACTTTCTCTATTGGTAAGTTTCTGGAGATTTAGTCACACTCCTATTCCTGCTACAGAGAGGGAGATACACCCGTACAGATGGTATTTCCCTTATAAATATAAATGTCTCTCACAAAAGGTAACTTCTAGGTTTTAAGGAGTTTCTCTTATGTCTGCTATTTCTTAAAAATAACCTGCCTAAAATAATCTTTATGCCAAGGGGTCATGTCACGGGGTGACAAATTCTGCTCCCCTTCACGTCATCATCTCCATTTTAGAAATGAGAAAATAGGCCCCGAGAGGTTCCACGGTGAACAGACAGGGGAGCGTCTGGCAGGAAGGACCTCACAACTAGGTCCAGCTGTTTCCTGGGCTTGGGTGGCTCAGGCTTGAGGGTCACAGCCGCACCCTGTGAATGTGGGAGAAGTCGGAGGGTGGGATGGAGGTGGATGGGTGAGGCCCCAGCGGTGGAGGCTCGCCTAGCTGCATACCACATTTTATTCTGCCCCTGGAAACAGCTGAGGAGGCCCCAACTCCCACAGCAAGAGTTAATTAAAGGTGCGAGCTGTGAGGTCTTGGGAAGGCCCCTCCCTTTCTCTGGGTGCTCATCTCCCCTGTGAAATGGCGTCAGACTTCCACTGGGCCCTCCAGAAATGGGGCCTGAGAGTGGAGGAGACAGTTAGAAGGCAGAGCAGGCTGGGGCGTTTGTGTGTATTCTCACTGCCGGCCGGTGAGAAGGAACCCTTTGCCTAGCCACAGGAAGTGGTCAGGTCTTGGGACAGGGCCTGTGAAATAGGGCCATTATGAATCCAATACTGTTTCATCATACAGATGAGGAAACTGAAGCGCAGAGAGGTGCCAAGCAGACACTGGGCAGTTGGGGGACTCCCAGTTCTCTCCTGCTTTTTCTCACTCTGCCTGCCTCCCCCCACCCCATCTCTTGCAGAGCCGTTCCAGGACTGAAACTCAAGATTGCTGGGAAATCTCTACCCACGGAGAAGTTTGCCATCCGGAAGTCCAGACGATACCTCTCCCCCAAACCTGTCTCTTTGCCAATCCCTGCTCTGGTGGGTCAGAGGCCCATGACTGGGTCTGCACTCCAGTTTGGAACTGGAGGGATCAGCTAAGAGCCGGGGGTACAACCATGGACCCAGGGGAAGTGGATGAGGGAGAAAGACCTTTCTGGCTCCAGGGCCTGAAGAGGATTTCACAATTCACCTGGGACTGGGGGGAGGGCAGATGAGTCTGGCCAGCCCTTGCCTCTGAGAGAGTGCTGGCCTACTGGGGGTGGGGCTGGGAGTAAGGAGACAAAAGAGCAGCACCCTCCCAGACTGCTCCACGTGCCTGTCTCCAGGCAGAGGCACCACTCAGCTGTTTATGTTTCTACCCTGATTGTTTCAGTCTTGTCACACGATTGTAATTGTTGTTTACACTGTTCCCTTCACTGGATCTTGCTTTTCTGAGGCCTGGGACCCTGTAATATTCCACTCTGAAATAACAGGAATAGCTGACGTTTCTACTGGGTATCTGCTGTGTTCAAGGTTCCTTACACCCATTGCCTATGGCCTGATTTGATCCTCGCAATAACTGAGTAGGTGCCAGTGGTAGCCCCATTTTACAGATAGGGATACAAAGCCCTACTAGGTAAGTGATAGAAGTAGAAGGATAAAATAATTTGTCCAGGTTACATAGCTAGTGAAGTTAAGAGTCAAAATTTGAACTCAGTCTGGTTCCAGAGACCATATTCTGAGCCACTGTTATGCTCACTCCAGGCATGATTTTAGCAGGTGCCAGAGAAGGTTCCAGTTTGTTAGGAGTCCTTGTTATTCAAATGGTGAGACAGCCAGAAAAGTGAAAGGGTCTCCAGAGACCTTTCATTGGTTCTGGTTCTACCATTCACTAATTGTGTGACCTTAATGGAAAATGGGATAATCTATGATTGCCCATTTCATAGTACAGTTATGAGAATCAGCTGCTAAAATGTGTTAGATAATTCATAAATCAAAAAGTTCAGTATTTTTAAAAAAATTTGAGAGAGATTGATTTGTTGTTCCACTTATTTATGCATTCACTGGTTCCTTCTTATATGTGCCCTGACTGGGGACTAAACCTCCAATCTTCGTGCATTGGGATGAGCAACCTGGCCAAGGCCAAAATGTTCAATGTTTACAGAATTTATTTAGAACTTGTATCCTGAATATCTCTAAACAATTTTTAAAAATATTTTATAACGTAAAGCTATTATAAAATTGGGGGTGGTGCTGTAAGGAAGGGCAGGGGAAGTACCTATACAAAAATTTAGAAGTTCCTAACCTATAACTGGAAAATGCCATTTATGCATAAAATGATTTCTGTGATTAAATATATTGGGTAAGACTGTTCTAAACAAATTATTTCCCCAAAATTTAGGAGTTTAGAAGGGCCTTTAGTGATCCTCTGATCTGAGCTGCCCATTTTACAGATAGGGAAACTGAGGCCCCACTGAGGAAACCTGACTGACTTGCTCCCCTGCCCTCAGGAAATGATGTACATTTGGAATGGCTACGCTGTGATTGGGAAGCAGCCAGAACTCACAGACGGGATACTTGAGATTATCACCAAGGCTGAAGAGATGCTGGAAAAGGGGCCAGGTGACTACCCCAGGACCTTGAACCTACCAGGCTGGGTCCGACCACAGGACTTTCAGTTGAAGCTTCCTCTGCTTTCTTACTTCTCTACCCTGGCAACCGACCTTTGCCTTTCTAGAGTGAGCGTCAAGGGCAGCTCCTCCAAGAAGCTATCCCTTGTCCCCCAGGTAGAGTCAAGGCCTCCCATGGGCTCCCACAGCCCCTGGGCTTCCTTCCTTCAGCCTTGATTTCACTCTTTTGTCATCGTCTCAGTCTGTCTTTCCTTCCCAGTGTGAGTTCCCTGAGGATAGGGACCATGTGTGAGTCACCTGTGTCCCCAGGGCCCAGAACAGAGTAGGGGCCCCAGAAATGATCAAGCCCGTGTTCTCTCACTGCCCTGCTCTCAGAGAATGAGTACTCGGTGGATGACGAGTGTTTAGTGAAGCTGCTGAAAGGCCTGTGTCTGAAACACCTGGGCCGCGTCCAGGAGGCTGAGGAGAACTTCCGGAGCATCACTGCCAAGTAAGTGCCTCTGGCTGCTTCCGACCCGCATGACCTGCTGCTGGGCGCGGTTCTCCTGCATAGAATGTTCAGGCATATTTCTCCCTCATGTGCACTCACTCCGGCATGTGGCCCTACCTCTATGTACTGTGTAGTGTCTATGCTGTGCCAGGATGCATGCTGGGTGCTGATCATTAAGACCTCATCCCCCAGGGCCACCAGATTGCTTAACTACAGGAGCCCATCCACACTGAGTTCCCTGTGAATGGTGCCCCCTGAAGTTTGTAGTTCACCAACTCTGCCCTTGCCCTTGGGGATCGCAAACGTCACAGATAGATAGCTACAGGCAACTCAATCTGGTATGATCAGGGCTGTGCTAGAGGGAAGCAGAGAAGATAGCAGGTGTCCTGAGGAGGACCCTAAACCCAATGCAGGATACCAGGAAAGGCTTTCCAAGTATGCCATTTAAATTGTGAAGTTTACCAGGCAGAGAAAGCAATGGAGGAGGAGTTTTAAGTGGAATAGGTTACAGCATGTGCAAATGCTCGGGCACAGAGACACCTGAGGCTGGAGGGACAGTGATTAGGCTCTCCCTGCTCCTGTGAAATTCTAGAGGGAAAGGACTGTACACAAAAAGTGGGGGAGGGGGGAGGGTTACACTGCAAAGGGCCTGGCTGTCTTTCTAGAAGACTGAACTTCATCCCACAGAGAGGAAAGAGCCAGGAAAGATACCAAGATACCAAAGATACCAAGACCACTGGGTCCTGCCCTGCCCTGCCTAGTGAAAAGGGTGTTTCTGGGGCAGCATGGTGGTTAGGTTAAAGGGGCCAAATTGGAGACAGGACACTTCCCAATATAACTAATCATTCGACTTGGGAAAAGGGGGTGGGGGACTCAGGTGGAAGTAGGCTAAGGATATGACAAGAGCCATAGGTTGTTAGGGAAGTTGGGTCCCAGGTGCAGAGGCCTGGAAGGCTCTGCTGTAGATCCTAAGCTTTTGTAGGGCTAGGTAGTGGGAACCCTCCTAAATTGTAATTCAGAGTTGGAAACGCTACTTGAGGACATGGGTTGGATCCTTTCGCTTGGAGAAGGCTCTGGAGGAGCCTGAAGGGCGCCTCAAGGGCAGGGCCTGTAAACCATGTCCTCTGTCTCACAGTGAAAAGAAGATCAAATATGACCACTACCTGATCCCAAATGCCCTGCTGGAGCTGGCCCTGCTGTTCATGGAACAAGGCAGAAATGAAGAGGCTGTCAAACTCTTGGAAACTGCCAAGTAATGCTAAATTAGCCCAGGCATCAGTGAGGGAGGGTGTGGGCAACGCAAGATGGCAGTCTAGAGGCTGGACCTGTGTCCCTGGGAACCCAGCTCTCACCTAGCATGCAAAGGCTTCTTCAATTTACCAGTAAGGAACTCGAATCCCAGAAGTAGGGAGTGAGTTACCCGAGGTCACACATAAGTCAGCCACAGGCTGTGTGAAGCTTCACATCTCCTGCCTTCTAGCCCACGGAGCTACCTCTTAATACCTTAAGCTTGGGGACCCATCAGGACCAAGAGCAGCTCCTGAGGGCATGATATCTGGGTGAGGAGCTACACAGCCTTGCTGCTAATACCTACTGGGCAGGCCCAACACTCTTTTAGACAGACAGGGATTTAAACCTCTGCAGCTCTTCCTTGGCTGGTGGGCTCCCACGACTCACACTGGAGCAGCCTCATGTGTCTGATTCTCTGGTCTCTTCCAGGCAAAACTACAAGAATTACTCCATGGAGTCAAGGACACACTTTCGAATCCAGGCAGCCACACTCCAAGCCAAGTCTTCTCTAGAGAATGGCAATAGAACCATGGTCTCCTCAGTGTCCTTGTAGTTTTGTGCAGCACTCCCAAGCTGGAAGACAGAGACAGCTGAACAGAGCTCCTGGAAACATTTCAAAACTGATCCCCTCCCCTTGCTCTGCCTTCGGGGTCCACCGGTGCTCCAGTGAGATGGCACGACCTGAGTATCCGCGAAGAAGCCAAGCTGGCGTTTTCACCAGTGTGGCAAGGTCCTTTGCCAAGGACAGAGCAGGTGGAGCCCTCTGCCTGCCCTATCACATATACGGGTACTTGTTTTTCACTGTGATGTTTGAGAATGTACGAACAGTTTACATTTTCCTTAGAAATACAACGATGGGATCATAGTTGGCTTTTTTAAAAATCACCAACCAACCACCTGTATATCTTTGCTTTAAT
Organism: Tonatia bakeri; assembly: GCA_004024845.1. Classification (NCBI taxonomy): domain Eukaryota; kingdom Metazoa; phylum Chordata; class Mammalia; order Chiroptera; family Phyllostomidae; genus Tonatia; species Tonatia bakeri. The sequence goes on along the minus strand of PVIA01001730.1, from coordinate 56,324 downwards.
CCATACTGATCTGGAGGTAAATCTTTATGATGCCAAAGGTGAAACTGCTTTTCAAACTTCAGCAAGGTCTCAGCTACCGGGGCTGGAAGGACCCCGGGAGGGTCTGCACCTCAGGCTTCAAAACATCTGGGGGCTGCACAAAGACACCCCCTGTCTTACTCCTTACACTTCATTTTAAGTCCCTTTGTATCTTCCCAATTTAAAAAAAAATCAAACATCTTTTTAGTGAGATAATTTTCATTTGAGTGGATCTGCGGGAAAAAAAATCAGTCTCCACCAGTCGAGCGGGAATGCTGGGGCCGGACGGGGAGCTGCATGGCTCCTTCTGTGCCAAGAAGTTTGGGGGGAGAGGTGGTTCTCAAACTGAAACCACTGGGAATAATTTGAAATCTGTGCTGCTCTCTGAAGTACACTTATTTACTGACAGCATTTTTCTGGTTATTCTTGACCTACTGTATATGTTTTAAACTTTTTAGTTAAGAGAAAATAGATATTTAAGTAATAAAACTTACATACTTAAAAGAGATCATGCAACATCTATTTCAGTAAAATATGTGTTGCTTGAATTCTTAAGGCAGAAAGTCTGGATCAGAAACCTGTTTTATTTAGATAATGATATTCTAAAATTTTTAGAATAAGTCACCGACATTTAAAAATGGGGAGATTTCACAAATAAACCTGTTTCTAGCCTCTTATTTAAAAAAAACAGATCTGAAAACATTGGGCCTTATTGCCATAAGCAACAAGGCACCAATCAGTTGGAGCTGAGTAGAGGTGTCTTCGAACACTTATATTACCCTTCTGGTCCCTAAAATCACCGGTACTGGCAACTTCTGGGGCTGTGAAAATGAGAACTCAAGTTCAGTGACCGAGTTTTAGCATTCAGAATCTCATGACAGCATACTTCAATTTAACCATTTTCATAGAAAACTCACGTACGCAGTAAAAATATTCATTTGTGAACAGGTCACTAAAATACACGAATGCAATTTCTGTAAGGGAAGAACCACAGACAACTTTCCAATCTTTCAGCATTGCTGTATTGAGCAAACACTCCTGAGCACCTGCCAGTGGCTGGGTGGGTTAATCTACTAACACACAGTCAACCAGCTTCCTCTGACAGATAGTGAATGGGTTTTAGGTAAGGCATATTATCATTAGGGAAAGAAAGCAAACTGTCAGCAGAGATGCTGTGAAGATTTTTTTCTCATTCTGTTAGGACTAGACAAAAGACTAATCTCCACAGAGCAGCCCTCTGCAAGCTCTATCTCCCCGAAAGCCTGGATGCTGGGAGACCAGCCTGTTTCTAGGTTGTTGGGCAGGGCAGGGGTGAGAGGGTGACTACAGGCAGGCTGCTGAGAGGACAGCTTTCTGTGGCTCCCCCACAATTGGTAGGTTCTCACCCTACCTATTGCTGTATAAAAGCAGCACTAGACATAGGATACCAAACATAATTTGCAAAATAGTTTATTAAACCATTTCAACATTTTAGGTGCTTTTGCTTGTATTTTAAAAATTTACACCAGATGATTTCCTTGTATTTGTTGCTTCTTTCTTGATGGGCTTCATTAATTAGCCCAGATCACCTTTACCTCTGTCTGCTGCCCTGGCTGCAGTCTGGCTGATAAGAGAAATCAGTGGGCTTTGTCTCCTTTATCCCATCTGCAGCTTGAGATAGTCTATGAAAAACATGCATGTGAGGGAGGGTGGAGGGTGAACACGCAGGGTGTCTGACACCACTTATCCTTGTGCAGAGGTCTTTGAAGGTGAAAATTCTGTTATGAGCTTCTCACTGTGTCTGCTTTGAGCCATTTCTGGTTACTTCTCTTACAGATCTTTCCAGCACATCTGCCCTGGATAGGGAGCTGATCAGGTGGAGAGTTTTGGCCTAGAAATAAGGAGACTTCAATTCTCGTCCCTGCTTTACTGTTGATTTTGAGAGTAACCTTGGGAAAGTCATAGACCTCCTGAAAATTAACAACTGGGACCAGATTACATTCTTCCCTGCTGTTGGCAGTTCTGATTCGCACTCTGGTTAAGTCTGTTGGTGGGTTTTCATCTCCAAAATGAGGCAACATATATACAACTCTCTACTTTTTGCCAAAGCCTTGTGTTACCAATCTACTCAACCAGAAATGACAGGCTGTCTCAACCCGGGGCCTCGACAGGAGCCCAGGATACCCACAGAGCAAATAATCCTCATTTGGGGCAAGTCTGTATCCTGTGCCACACACAGGAACTCAGTTGTCAGGAAGTGGCAACTGTGTAACATGACCTGAACAGGCCCTTGACAACGGAAAGTCTACCTCTGCCTCTCACTGGTCACAGGCCCTTGGGGCTTTCAGCAGTGTGCCGGTCCCTATCAGTTCTCCCATGTGTTGGCAGGATTCCCTATTTCTTATCTCTCAAGTCAGAGCCGGAGTGCTTCCAAAACAGCTATAGTCATTCACAGCAAAAGCATGACCTGAGAGCAAAGCCAGGACCCTCAAAGGTCAACACCACCCCAAGACCTGGCTGAGGTCCAGGTGGGAGATTCCCAGCAACTGAACAATAGCACCAGGAGGTTTTTAGAAAGCCCTAGCCTGTAAGTACTAGAATTGTTCAACAAAGGAATAAAGTCTGAAGACACTTTTCTCGAGTTACTTCCAAATTTACTTCTAAAATGACCGAGAATAGACAACTTATCCTTGTTTGCCTCAAAATTAAAGCTTCACAGTGTGCTTTTTCAATAACTGTTTCCTATGTCCTTGGCACCATCACACCAGTTCAGTAATAATGAGTGGTGCCTGGATTCCAAAAACATGCAGCCAATGGGAATTTCTCACTCCCATCCCCAGACACAGTTTCCAACGTTGGAAAGTGTCATTATGCTCGAGTTAGCACAGCTCCTGGGAAATCTGGTGCAAAGCTCATTGCTGCCCAACAGGGTAAGTCCACAAATAAGGAGCTGCATTTGGGGGCTTGAAAAATTCATTTCTAAATTAGCAATCTATGAATTGCCTCCACTGTATAAAGTCAACTGTCAAATGACAAAATGTAATATAATAGAGCCCTTCCTTTGTGAAGACAATTACTGAAGGTCACAGTGGACTTCCAAAAGTTGACATTCAAGTTTAATCAGACACGTCACAGCTAATACCTCACAAATGACTGGACTGGGTTTTCTTGTTTTTCTTCACATCATTAACAAACATTTCTGAACACCAGACACTATATATAGGTTCTGGGTGGGAAAAAATAGCTGGTATCGAGTGCTCATTATTTACCAGTTGCTATTCTGAACACTTTACTATCTCTAATCCTCATAACTACGTTAGTATGTAGGGACTATTATTGCCATTTTACAGACGAGAAAACTGAAACATCAAATAACTTGCCTAAGACCACAGTTACTATGCAGCATAAAGATCTGAAGCAAAGCAGTTGCCCGTGCTCTGCTAAATCGCTGGTGGAGCTTAAAATGATCAGATTAAAGCTGAATCTGACTTATAGTGACTTGGGCCATTGTTAAGGTAGTAGCTAAAAACTCAAAAACCAGAAATCCTTGGCTTGGAACACATACGAGAACCTATGTCTGTGTGGCAGCTTCCCTAGGGCACTTGGCTTCATGAGGTAGGGACAGGGTCTAACTTGGACAAACCTAAAAGAAATCAAAGGCAACCCTTAAGCAACAGTATTTGCTCACAAAATCATCAAGGGATACTGGAGGAAAAGGCATGATCTAATCCCCAGATGGACAGGTAGAGTTCTGGTCAGCTACTCCACAGACAAGAAGTGAAGCCTGAACAGACGCAGAGGCCCAGGCCAGGATTGAGGCTTGAGGGGTAGCAAGCCATGTGCTAGAAGACATTTGGTGAAGACAGTAAGATAACTATCTATGGAAAGAGACTGTGAGCAAATTTACCTAAGAGAAAAGCCTGCTCTCCTAAAAATACCAACGTTCTATTAATTACATGGGGTAGTGGGAAAAACACAGACTGGATTCAAACTTAGTTGGAATTATTTCACTGCTTTGAGAATCAGTTTACACTTACATAAAATGAGGCTAATGCCCACTATTTCACAGGATTGCTGAGAATAAAAAGAAATAATGAAAACACCCTAGCATAGCCCCTAGTATATTAAGGGAGGATGTTTATTTGTCTTCATATACTGTGGGAAGGCAGTGGTGCAGCAGGCCTTGGGGATGACTGAATCAGGGCTCTCGTGCTTCTCCATCCATCTCTTGGCTTTGCTCCTGTGTTAGATGGGGACTGGGCAGACAAAAACAAGAAGTATCCATGCTATGTCTTTTTTTTTTTTAAGCTCATATGCAGGAACTATGGCTTGCTATATTCCAAGGTAAAGGGAAGGATGAGGACAGTGGGTTGAATCTGTGGCACCGGTTTATGACAAGAATTGCCAAAGTTGTCTTTGCCCTTCTTGCCATCCTCAAACATCCTGTGTATAAGATCCCTATTTTCCAGTGGGAACTTCCTTGATGGCCCCCTCTCCACCAGAAATGCTTGGATTCCTTAGGACCTGTCTTCTTCCCCATTCTCCTCCCCTTCACTTAATAACTATCAATGCCCAATTGTCCTGATCTCATGGAGCTTAGTCTGATGAGGAAGACATACAAGTAACCACAGAATTACAGCCATGGCGTAAGTAAATGGGATGTGTTTGGTCCAGAGGATAAGCCAGCCATTGGAACAATCTGAGGGAGTGAACTACAGCGCAGAAATTGTAATATCAAAAGATCTGAGATAGGAAGAGCTTGACATTTTAGAAAGCACAAAAAGAGAGTACACGAGGCTAAAAGGTAGAGTACTATGAAAGAAGAGAGGCAGAAAGCCAACTCTCCGTTAAAAAGTTTGGATTTTACTCTCAGCACAGTGGGAAGCTATATAAGTTCTAAGTGGAGGAATGACATCATCCAATTTACTCAAACTTATTTCAGCTGCAATGCGAAGAATGGATTATACAGGGTTAAACTTGGAATTTTGGAGGCTGGTGCCCATGCCAAATGTTTCCAGCAGCACTTACCTTTGCTTTGTGTAAAACTGCTGGATAAAAATACATCTTCCCTTCACCAGGTACAAGACTTAGGGAAAAAAATACTTTCAATATGCTAAGTGAGAGGCTCTAAGAGTCAATATAAGTTGGCATTTCATATCCTTTGCTCGTCATAAAAATCAGAAACCCAGAAACTTCAAAGATATCATGAAAGCTATTAACTCAAAGTTTAAGAAATATAGTTCTGAGAATGCTACTTGCAATAACAAACCATCTCAAAATGCCCCCTACTAGATACAGTACCTGCTAACTACCACAAAGAATGTTTATAAATTATTCTTCCTCATGTCAAGATAATATTATATTATTAGTGTAAGCAAGGCCGTGAAGACAAATAGCTCATAAAAAATAATTTCCCTTCCCCACATACTACCCACCCTAAAACTATAGCTATTAATCTATATTCTGTCTGCTGAGTTCAGCGACCCTCATAGGCCAGGATTCTACAATGTCAAAGCTCAAGGACTGGCTCTGATTCTGGAACTGGCAGAACACAGCCTATTCTCCCAACTCTAGCATGGAGAGTGCTGGAAGTAATCTCAATGTCTTTCTGATAGCATAGTCCAGGCTTCCCATTTCATACAATGCTTTGGGATCCTGAATGACTAAATTAACTACTACATGGCCCCCAGAGAAAAGCTGGGCTTACCATTTTTCAAAGCCAACCAAATCTGCTCTGATCCATGTGGCTCAGCTGGTTGGGCATTGTCCCGTTAAGTGAAAGGTTGCCAGTTCGATTCCCAGTTGCAGTGTGTACAGGAAGCAACCAATTGACGTCTCTCACCCTCTCTCTTCCCCTCCCTCTAAAAATAAATTTAAAAATCTTAAAAAAAAAAAAAAAAGAAAAAGAAAAGCCAACCAAATCTTCTTGCAAGCATTCAGAGTTCACCAAGACCACACTCTTGAGGCAAACCCTCAGTTACCTATTTCAACTTATTTTTTTCAGTGCCAAGAAATCTGGAGCCTATAAGCACTGATGTTACAGAAGGGGTTCAAAGCAAACAGGTGCTGCTCCCCCTTCAAACACAATCAGTCTTAGACGCCTAAAGTGTGCACCTTATTCATAATGCTGCTTCGCTCTTCATTTGTATGCAGAGGAAAACAAACTTTCTGTGGAAAGCATCCAAAGATGGCTACATCTTCCAGCAGACAGTAACTTTTCTCAAGAAACAAAAATGTTAAGGAAAGTTAGTATCTCTCCTAAAGTTCCCTAAAAAACTTTATGAAATGGCAAGTAGTTTTAGTCTGTCAGTCACAGCAATCAGATGGTTCCAGTTACTGTCCTGAGCTAATGCCTATTGCTCAGAGTGACAAAGCAAACAAGAACAATGTGGACAATTAAAGTGTGCAAAGAGGTCTGACTCCCTTCCGTAAAACTTCACTGATGCCTCTAACAAAAACTTCATGAATCAGTTAATGGGTTGTACAGGGATTCATCGGGATTTTCTATTTCCATGCTGAAGAGTAAGAAGTAACTAAAGGACAAACGGAAAAGCGAAGTCTGGGCACTCTTACCTGAGCAGCCAAACTGAATAATCCACAAGCACCCAATACTGTTGTTATTTTTTTAAATTACCCTGTGTGGTTTTAAAAATGATTGGTTAGAAATAAGTAGGCTAATCAATTTGGGGGGGATGCCTTTAGTCTCAGAGGCTCTCATAAAAGGAATTACAAAGTATTTAAAAAATTAGTATTTCCCAAATATATGTGCTTCATTCATTTACTAACTTCCATATATTGTTTTAATATAAACCTCAATGTGTTGTAATGTAACTCCTAGGAACTAAAAAAATAGATGGAGGTTATTTTTCTCTAGCTAAAAATACTGTAGGTACAGAGCTACCAAACAGTCCAGCAAGTTTTCTCTAAATACATAAAATTAACTTACTGTATCTTTTAAACCACATAGGAAAAGTACTATTTTAAGATGTTTACATAATGCAATTCAACCACTTACAGTTACTTGATTAAACCCTTATGTTTCACTTAAATCATAACTAAAGCCTGTCTAAATCTCAAATGTAAACATTAAATCACTACCTGAGCATAGGCAAATATATATTTTGATGTATACAGAAGTGAGAAAAAAATTCTTTCAGAAACTACTTTTGATAGCTCTTAGGAAAATCTCACTTAATAGTGGGTCAATCAGTAATTGTATTCAGTGCAATCATGAACACTTTGTAGTTGGACATTTTTACTCTATACTTTAACAAGCACTTATTAAGCACTTAAGCTTTGAGTACCTCTCCCTAAGGAAAAAAAATGTATATAAAGAGATAAATGGGTGGATCTAAACTTTTAATGGGCTCTCACGCTCATGCCTCTCGTGATGGGGACGTCCTAAACCAGGCCTGTGTCTCAGGGAAGTCTAGATGAGCATACCACTAGAGCAGGGGAGCGACTCAGAGAGGGTACCGAAGGAAGCTAACAAACTTTCTTCTGGCTTCCTTCTCACCAGGTAAAAGAGTAGATGATCTTTAAATTCAGATGAGTAAATTTAATATTACTTCAGGAGCTACGATGAAAAATCCAACTTTTTGCATGTCCACTAATTTCAAAATTAAAGGCTTTAAAAATTAGTTGAGGTTATTATGTCAGCTATGATGCACTTACATACAAGTGAATCAGCTGACTAAAAAACTGACTACTAGCCAGTGCCTTTGTAAGCAGAGGTAGACACCAAACTACACATTTCTAATTTATGCCTAAGAAACTTACCTTCAATTTTATTGTTATTCCCTTTTAAAAATGCATGCTTCCTTATGAAGGAGCTTTGTACATAGATAATCTGCTACTTCAATGTTCACTGTATTCTGTAAAATCACACTGTTTTAATATCACACAGTATACTGATAGTAGGGGGAGAGTCTTATAATACTTCTTTAAGAGATTCTCTACAAGAACACTCATTGAATTGAAAAGGTTTGTGTGAACCAAACTATAAGTATCTGAAAGTATTTCAATTTGTTGGATTTACATTTAAAAGAATAAGATTCTCGTCTTTTTTACTCATTAGGCTTTTCAGACATTTAAAATCCTACAGCCAAACATGAACACATCTTGCTCAGATCTAAGTATGATGAACCTATCATCTGGCTTTAGAAAATCGAAGTTATCTAGCTTCTACACCTATCATTAGAAGGTATTAAATGCCAAGCCATAAAAAATACTTTCCCAAAAGTATATATACCTAGAGATTTACAAAAAATTAATTAAATCTATACACATCTATTTTAAAGAGAGGATTAGGTAACTTGGGGAATACTGTCATGTAACCAATTCTAACTTTAGCCCTTTACAATTGTATTATAACTTTATTTGACTTAGGAAAAGCCAAAATTGATGGTTTTTAACATGGTAAGTGATGATTGAAATAAAAGAATACGAAGTACCCTAAAAAAAAAAAAGCATTCAGCTCAATACCGGTTCCTTCAATATCACTGCCAAACGTCTGTGAAGGAAGCCTGTATAAAGAAGACTAATGGTAACACAGAAAATGAATTTTTTAAAAAAGTTCATTTACCAAATTTAACGATCTAGGAAAAAAAAGTCTAGCTATAATACTTGATGACACAGACATGTTTAAGCAGAAAATACAAGAATAAAAAAAGTAATGTCACTAAAAATACTACACAATTTCAGGTTTCCTCCAAATTTGTTTTATGTAATTGGGTGGATATAAATTAATAAACAAAAACTTAAGCAAGATACATGTAACAATTTAACAGAACCTGACAATCTAATTTCTTTCATTTTTCCCCCCTGAAATTCATCTTGAAGTCTTTCCATCATGGGGCTCATAAGAAAACAAACCAACACATGGATAGTGGAATCAAACGTCAAATCTTTAAGATCTTTAAGAAGTACTTATGACATACTTAATTCCTTTATAATGCAGTTATGAAGAACCTTTAAGATACTTGTGTTTTGTATGTAGAAAAGTGTTAGAGTCAAATATTCAACTCAATATAAAATAATAACATTTCTGATTTGTTAAGTTGAAATTGCTTCTCCTTTTTCTAATCTTTTTTTAGCTGTAGTATCACTGAGCTGAACAAATGAATCACCTTTGAGTACATAAGGGAAAATAAACACATGCTAAGTGGATAAAACACTACAACTACATCTTTACTAGACCATCTCGACCTCTAACACTTCAGAAGCTTCGAGACCCAGTGTTCTTACATTAACTGCAAGAAAAAGATAAAGGAGAAATTCCTTCTTTTTTCAGATCACAACTATGAAGTCATGTGATTATACAATTTCTGAATTTGTGTGCAAAACATGAAATACTTTATCTTAATTCTCCTTGCTTACCAGACTTGTCAGTCAGCTAGCAGGACTTTCCAAGAAACAGAGACTGAGATGCATTTTGTGTAACTTCAATTAACCTCAGCACTACAATAATAAGAGATGCAGTATCCTTTTGTTATGGTTCAAGACAACAGGGAGGGAGGTCACAAGAAATAAATCAAAATTGTTAAAACTGAGAAACTTTTCTCAGTTTCACCATGGTGCCACTTTCATTTTTACATAAGCCTCACGGCATAATTCTAGTTCAATAAATCAGAAATCTTAATATTTAAAATTTACCTTCACTTTTATCACATTAACCAAACTAATTAGATAAAACACATAGGAAAGGGTAATATTAAACCCCATTTAATTAGAGTTGGTTTCTTGACACATTATCTCATTTTTTTTAATAGAAAAGGGATAGTGCATCTCAGTTTGCTTACAAGCTAGGAGATCACTTTGAATTCTGCATTTCCTAACTGCAAACAGATATAGCACATAACAGGTTATAAATAAACTGGTTTTCAAGCATAGAGCCAGCCCCAACGATAATAATACACTATTAAAAAAGACCTAAGGCAATGAATTCCATTTCCAATGGAAAAAAAGAACTGTGCAAACAAGCTTAAAACTACTTTTTTTTTTTGTGCCAGTGTTATAAAATGTAGCTTTTAATAAAACCTTGACCCAAATGCCAGCAACTTGAGAAAAGAATTTGGGTGGGGGGGAGAAGAAAGTTATTTCATTTAGGAAAAACAATCACTATCTTTTTCCTAATCTTCAACACACACAATTTAAACATGTACAGCTGCTGTAACACTTTACACAATTCCTATGTACTGGAGCAATAACAAGATCTAAATACAATTATACTTTTTTTAAACACTGGGTCAAGGCTTTACATAAAAATACCATCCTACTTTTCCCCGTAAGTTTCTAAAATATGACATACTTTCCCCCAACATCTGCAGCCATTCAGAAATCTTTAGGAAACTTTTGTGCATGATCTTAATTCCTAATCCCTGGCTCTTTGGGCTCAGTGACAAAAGATCAAAACCACCAAAAATGACGGTTCACTTGAAGTCAGAGGAGAGATCCTGGCTCAATTTGTCTCGTAGGATGAAAGCAGTGCTGCGTCAACCGGCTCCATGCAGGAGGGGCACGTGAAGGACCTCATCAACCAGTCATCTATACAGTCCAGGTGGTAGATGTGCATGCACGGCAGAAATCGGATTGGGTCCCCGTAAACAAAGTCCATCATACAGATCACACACCTGTTGGGAGTGAGGGGGAGAAATCAGAAAGCATTTTTAGAGAAGTGATCTCTTTAGAGTACTCTAAAATCTCATTACGAAGACAGCGTTAATCTGAACAGATAAAAATGGTCATCCTACCACCAAAGCAAATTGAAATTTTTTCCTGTGTTAAACCATCCACAATCTCTTATTTCAATTCCTGTGGAAGTACGTAGAGTTTGAGAGCAATCAACATAACAAAGAGAAACAGACCACATATGGATCAAGTCCATTACCAGAACTGTGCTTGTAAAACAGATACATGTTGAAGACAGTAAATGGAGAATGTGATGCTTTAGGTAGGAAACCATCAGCTAAATAACCTTTGTTTACTTGAAATGAGTTTTTAGTCTAAGTCCATGAGTAAGACTTTTCATTTTAATAACTACATATAGAAACAGAACACTAATTTCAGCCTATTTATTGGGCTGCTATAGGCTGGAATTCTGTTCATTAACCTCAGTTTCAAGTTGACCACACTTTTCTTCAGGTTCAAAAAGCAACCCAATTCTGCAGTGTTTCAAAAGTCAGTATTCTAGGTAGGCTATGATCTTAAGTGCTGGCACTAAATGGTGCTATGGCTCAAACAGTCAAATATCAACACAGTAAATTACATCATGCTTGAATTGGCAAGACCACTCTCAACCTACAATGAGTATGTCTGTCTTTATTAGAAGCTCTCAGACAATAATTCTGAGGACAAAAACTCCCCAGAAGTAAAATTTTATATTCAACTCATCAGGCTTAATAAAATTATTCAAGAAACTGATACAAGATTTTCCTCATATCACTAAAAACCCTTAGTGAACAATTTATTTTTTTTCAGTCTGATTTATTTATTTATTTACTTGAATAAGCCAATTGATTATGGCTATATAACCAACCAAAGTATTCTTATATCACAACTGACTACATAATTATACCTCTGCTGTTGTTTTTCACTAAATAAAACTATGGTGAATATCTTTATGCATAAAGCTATAGGAACTGGAGTGAAGTACACATTTTGGGATAAATCTCTAGAATTAACTGTCTTAAAGGGTACAGCAGACCTGAAGGTCCTCGACACACTGCCAAACTGCTTTCCCAGCTGAGGCAATGTTGGTACCAGTTCATACAAAGATGGATCATTTTTAGCTGACATCAACTTTCATCCAAATGGACACAAGCAATATATAAAATGGTTTACCATCATTTTAAGCTATTTTTATATAAAAATTTTCTTAAATTGCTACATCTAAATATTCTCTTGCATTAACTGATTATAGTATCTGACTTATAAAATGCAGGGGAATATTTTTCAAAAGAAAATCTCTTAAGGTAGACCTCTGAAACATGTATAAATTTATTAAAACTTACTCTCGGATCTTTTTTTCTGATCCATCTCTTCCAGGGTCATAAACTCCTTTCGGCAGATGCTGTATGAGGCCTATTCTTTGAGCTATCCTAATCTGCTCCTCTTCAGTCAGCTGAGTTGCTAGGCGAGTCTGGCTAGGTGTTGGATGATAGACTGGAACTGGAACTTGTTCCTAAATTTTAAGAAATGGAGAAAAGGATATTTTATTTAAAATCTGTTTTCTGGGTTTACATTTTTCCTTTGCTTCTTTTCTTTTTCATTGGAGGGAGGACGGGAGTCTGGGGAGAGGTAGCCTGAGCTAGTGTACAGTGGTATGAGATTCTGTTTTATTCCAATTTAACTTTAGTATATCTGACCTACTTTGAAGGATATAAACACAAGCTTCCCTGAAAAAACAGTATGAAATGTTATGTGAAGTATTTCTCCATGAGGACCATAAAACCCAGATATATATTCATTCCTGATACATGAATAGGTAAATCAGTATAATTAATTCATCTAATAAACTGTATGCAATATCCTGAAGGTCACAACAGAGTTTTGTGGCCTCAGTATACCATTACACCATTTACATTAGAATTGGCCAAAACTTCCAGTCAAGATGGAGGTGTAGGTAAACATGGCTCACCTCCTTGCACAACCACATCAAAATTACAACTAAAATATAGAATAACCATCACTCAAAATGGTCAGAAATCGAGATGAATGGAAGTCTGACCACTACAAAATTAAAGAAACCATATCCATTTAGACTGGTAGATCCATCCAGACTGATGGAGGGCTGGAGACACAGAATGGGCTGGTCTCACATTGACGTGTGGTGGACAAAAATTCAGGAGGGATATCTCGGGAGCGAGGATTTGTAGCCCAACACAACACCAGGTCCCAAAGCCCACGGTTCCTGTGCCAGGAAGATAGGTCCCAGTAACTTCTGGCTACCAAAACCAGTGGGGATTGAGTGGGTACAAGAAAATTCTGGAGTCCCAAGCAGTTCCTCTTAAAGAACAGACACAAAAACTTACTCAGAGACTCACTCCTTCTGACCTCCAGCATGAGGGTGGCAGTTTGAAAGGTACCAGTGGCATACAGGGAGGAACTGAAGTGCCTGACTTTAGGTGAGAGCTAGGAACAGCTTCCTCGCAGTGAGAAAGGCCATTGTCCCTTTGCTGAACCCTCTGCCTACAAAGCCATGAAGCCAGCAAGCAGGTGGTGTATCTGAGACTCCATCAATCTGGCTAATACTGTTTACCCTACCCTGGAGATCTCCTGAGGCTCTGTTCCACCCAAGTTATTAACCACAGCTTTCCTATATAGGACTTGGTTCACACTTCACAACTTCCTAGATCTTTTCAAACAAGCAGCTGACTTCAGTTAGTCCTCAGGTCTCATAACTCTTGCTAAGTGACCCCAGGCCTGGCACCAGCAACAGCCAGCCTAGGATCACAGTTTGGCTTTGCCTGGGAATCTCCAAGCCCAGCAAAAGTTAGCAGCCATGTCAGATTGCTTTATAGTTCATGCAGGGTGGCCTGGGACAGAACACAGGTTGGGGCTGACCTTGGCCTGCACAGATGATCCTCCACAGAGGGCAGAAGTTGGTGGTCTATGGTCACAGCTAGTCCTTGTAGCTGACTGGCTTGGGTAAATCTCTCCCATTGACCTGCCAACAGCAATCAAAGCTCAACTACAAGAGGAGGGTGTATTCAGCCCACACGAAGGTCTCACCTTGAGTACCCAGCTTGGGTGATAGGGGAGGTTGTGCCACTGGACCCCACAAAATACCTACTATATTAGGCCACACTACTAAGACAGGGAGTTATAGCAGCTCTACCTAATACATAGAAACAAAAACAGGGAGGCTGCCAAAATGAGAAGACAAAGAGACACGGCCCAAATGAAAGAACAGATCAAAACCCCAGAAAAAGAAGTGAACCAAATGGAGATAAGCAATCTATCAGATGCACAGTTGAAAACAATGATTACAAGGACGCTCAAGGAACTTAGTGAGGACCTCAATAGCACAAAAAAGATCCTGTCAGAAACAAAGGATAAAGAACAACTGCAATAAAGAACAATTTGTAAGGAAATAGTAGAGGAAGCTGAGAATCAAATCAATGACTTGGAACATAAGGAAACAAAAAACAACTCATCAGGACAACAAAAAGAAAAGAGAATTAAAAGAACGAGGACAGTGCAAATAGCTTCTGGGAGGACTTCAAGTGTTTCATCGTTTGCATCACAGGCATGCCAGAAGAAGAGAAAGAGCATGAAATTGGAAATCCATTGGAAAAAATAAGGAAAGAAAACTTCCCTAATTTGGTGAAGGAAATAGACAAGCAAGTCCAGGAAGTAGAGAGTTCCAAACAAGATGGATGCAAAGAGGCCCACTCCAAGATACATCATAATTAAAATGGCAAAGGTTAACGATAAAGACAGAATTTTATTTTATTTTTTTTAAAGATTTTATTCATTTATTTTTAGAAAGGGAAGGGGGAGAGAGAAAGAGAGAAACATCAATGTGCGGTTGCTTGGGGACATGGCCTGCAACCTAGGCATGTGCCCTGACTGAGAATCGAACCTGCGATGCCTGGTTGGCAGCCCGCACTCAAACCACTGAGCTACGCCAGCCAGGGATAAAGACAGAATTTTAAAAGAAGCAAGAAAAACAGTTATTTACCTACAGGGGAATTCCCATAAGACTGTCAGCTGACTTCTCAAGCGTCATGAAAAGCAGGGACCCACAGCCAAGATTGCACTACCCAGCAAAGATATCATTTAAAATCAAAGATCAGATAAAGAGCTTCCCTGACAAGAAAAAAAATAAAGTTCATCATTATCAAACCATTACTATATGAAATGTTAAAGGGACTTATTTAAGAGAAAGGAGAATATCAAAACTAGGAACAATAAAATGGCAATAAATACATATCTATTAACAATTGAATCTAAAAAACAAACTAAGCCAACAAGAAGAGAAGAGACAGAATAGAATCATGGATACAGAGAGCATTTTGATGGCTGCCAGATGGGCGGGGGTTGTGGGGGAATGGGTGAAGAGGTGAGGAGATTAAGACATACAAATAAGTAGTTACAGAATAGCCATGGGGATGTAAAGTACAGTAAAGGAAATGGAGTAGCTGAAGAACTTATCCGTGTGACCCACGACGTGAACAATGGTGTGGGGACTGCTGTGAGGGAGTGGGGGGTGCTTAATGTAGGTGGACAAAGGGACAAAAATTGGGACAAATGTAACAGTATAATCAATAACATATAATTAAAAAAATAGACATGGAAAATGGAGGGGAAAAAAAAGCACTGGCCATTACAGACTCTTATTAGCAATTTTACTTTTTCTTTCCACATAGACAGCAACCTTAAAATTAATTTACTCTTTACCTGAAAAGATTGAAATTTGTTGCAATGAACTTTTATAAAATTTCTTTTAGGTTTTTGGATATGATAACTGAGTGAGCCAAAATGAGACCACCTTTCCACCCAAATGCAATACACAGCTTGTAGGGATATAAATAGTCAAATATCTGTTTATCATATTATTACTATTTAAAATATATTTAGACATACTACCATATTGCTTTTCTACTCACATCTTTTTTTTTTAAATGAAATTTAAAAAAAAAATATTTTATTTATTTATTTTTAGAGAGGGAAGGGAGGGGGGAGAGAGAGAGAGAAACATCAATGTGCGGTTGCTGGGGGCCATGGCCTGCAACCTAGGCATGTGCCCTGACTGGGAATCGAACCTGCGATGCCTGGTTCACAGCCCGTGCTCAATCCACCGAGCTACACCAGCCAGGGCTCTACTCACATCTTTAAAACAATTTCATTCATACTCTTTATATATTCTTTCAACAGATATTCAGTGAGTATCTGTTGTATGTCAGGTGATGGGGAGTTGAGAATAAACAAAAATAAAGTTCCTAGAGTGACAGAAGTTGCTACTTTGCACAGGATGCTCAGAGAAAACCTCTCTGATAAGACATTTGAGAAGACACCTCAATGAAGTATGAGTAAGATAGTGCATCTCTGACCTAATAATTTCATTATGGCTAGAACTATTTGAGCCACTTAACATATAATTAAAAATTATGTTTTTATAATTTTTATTATATGAGCCACTTAATATGATGTTTTCCAAAGAACATCTGCACTGAGTAACTGAGACATGTCACTTTGCATCCATGTATGAAACTGTCACAGGGAATATAATGTCAAATCACAACTATTTACTCATATTACATTAGAAAATGCTATTTCCATTCATCCTGTAGGATAACTCATGATCTCTACAATTTAAGCATTTGTTTACAATATCAGCCAACATTTGCAACTATGAGATTTTGCCTCCAGGAGTAACTGCTAAATTTGTGTTAAGCTTTAAAAAAAAATTCTGTGAAACAACCTCCATAGTCATCCTGAGCTAGCATCAATTGAAGCTGTTTTGAACTAAAGGCTTCTGTGGTTCAAAATAAAATAAATAAGAGAGCATCCACCCTGAGAATTTATAAAGGTGCAAATATAAACATATATATCCTTTCCAAAGAGAAATTTTAGGGGAAAGTCTGAGACAGATATAAGTCAGGAGAAAAAAACGTTACCACAACATCACCTAAAGATACCATTATGTCCCTTTAAATTAGCCTTATCCTTATAAACCCTGTTTCTCACAGTAGTTATTGAGTTTCTTGTCAAAGACAGTTCAATGTAAGACTTTAAATATTCCTTTTCTCTGAGATTCAGAACAAATGTAAATCTGTTATCAAACAATTAAGAGTGTATTCTCTGGTACAAGTAAATTACCAGTAGTTCAACGTTTCATATTTTATAAATTGCCATATAAATTCATTAATACTTAAAGCACTTTCATACTTTTATCATTTAGGAAATAATAATCCAGCATCTGAATGCTTATCGAAACTATTTTCTTCATCCAAATATTTATTTCACATATATTACATGCAAAGAAGACCTCATATTACTAAGAATGGCCCTCGGATCCTGACAACCTTGGGCTTAAGCTACTTCTCTGTCACTTAACAGAGTAACCACATTTAAGCTATTTAACCTATCTGGATTAGATCCTACCTTACTTATATAGGATTGTTACAAACCTTAAATGAGAAAGCTGGTGAACCTTGGAATTGGAGAAACTCTACAAATAGTGGTTATTACAACCATTAATGTTGCATTCAAAGAGCTGTATCTATTATTATAGCCGAACTAGCTATTTTCTGTAAGTTCCGTGCTTTTCCATTTTACCGTCTTTGCTCTTGTTATTTCCTCTACCGTTCCCTGGAGGTCTACTGATATAACTTCTACCTGTCCAGTATGTTGTTGACATGAATGAAGCCATGCCCAATCCTCCTCCCTGACACCCAATATTGACAGACTCTGCCTCTAGCCTCAGCTGAATTATACAGGTGTTGTCTACCTGGAAGAGAATTAGGAAGGTTACACAGAATACAGGGAACTTCTGTTACATGTGCAATCATCATGTAAGAAAACTGTCAGTTGTTCTAGCTTTCACAGAGGAAGATAAGTACCAAAATGACTATGTTTCTTTGGTAGAGCTTGAAAACTTTCTCTCAGCCCTGCATATCTACACTATGACAACAGGCAAATTTTTGCTTTATAAACAAATTTTTTTAAAAAAATGAGTATTTTCTTTTAAATGAGCTTTGTACATATATACAAAATTTTTCAGTTTGTACATATACAAAAAATTCAGAGAACATTTTATACGCAACACATATATTAAAGCCCTATTTTATGCACCAGAAAAATAACTGTTTACTAGGCTTCACAGTGTATATAAAAGTATCTTTAGTTGTTAATGACCGTAAATATACCCATTGCATCTCTGGTTTAGCTAGTCACCCCCTTCAAGGTTTTATGGCTGATAGGCAAACTTTCAATGAAGAAAAGTTTCATGGTTCAGGGTCAAAAAGACTGACCTTGTTCTGTGACTTATTAGCTTTAAGACCTTGGCCAAGTTTAACCTCTATAAGCCTCAGTTCCTTCATGTGTAAAGTATGAAGACCACTGTAAGAATTAAAAGGGAATCCTAAATGTCTCTGGTACCACATGAAACAAACATATAAAGGTTCTTTAAATAGTTAGCTATTATCACAGTTCTAATATTATATGACTATAGAACAGTGCCACAACATTTACTTTGAGAAATGAACTGGACTTACAATTGTTTTATGTCAATCATACCTCAATGAAGCTGAAACTCAAATAAATAAAATTTAATTAAAGGAAAAAGAAATGGGCCCTGGCCAGGTATCTAGTTGGTTAGAGTATCATCCAGATACTCCAAGGTTGTGGGTTTGATTCCTGGTCTGGCACATACAAGAATCAACCAAATGAATGCATAAATAAGTGAACGACAGAGTGATACTCATATTCTCTTTTTCTCTCTTCCCTGCCTCCCTCAATAAATAAATAAATAGGCAGAGGTAAGCACAACTTTTCAAAAAAGAATCTTAGAGTTCATCTAAGACCAACTCTCCCTTTTTATCAACTCAAGCTTGCCCACCTTGAGTCACATAATTACCAACAATGTTGAAATTAAAATTTTGGTCTCCCTTTAAGCCAGTAGTTTCTACTACACTATGTTTGGTTGCTGGACAGCAAGAAGATACATTAAGTTAAATGATTTGGATTTTATCCATTTACATCACTTTGAAGAACAGTACACTGAAATGACATTTCAAGGAAGCCACCAAAATAAAGCATTTTTAATAAATGGTTCTATAAAGGTTTTTCACCTGCAATAAAGGTTTTATAATTTCAATAACATCTAGAATTTAAGAATTTCAAAGAACATCAAATCCATCTACAAACTGCCCCTGTAAAAAACAGATTCTATTGATGGTAGAAAAATAAACTCTAAAGTCTAGTCATACCTTCTCTGTCTGTCTTTCGATTAGAACTCCTGTGGGCTATTTCAGGCAGTTCTTACTGTAAGGTTGGGGGAAGGTCAAATTCTGCTCCGACTTAAGCAAGAACACTAGAGGACAGTGCGCTCACTTTGGGAATTTCTATTCTCCAGTGTCATTTTCATAAACTAACTGGTCTGAAGAGGTAACATAGTCTACTACTTCACTGGGTTTTATAAGCATCAAAACTATTTTGTTTAAAGGAATCTTAACTTTGGTAGAATGGGGTTGGGATGGAACGGTCACGCAGAGGGGATGAGCATCCCCATCCCCTTCTCACCCCTTTCCTGGGCTACCTTGGCAGAATCCGAGAATCAAAGGAACACAATTTTATCTAAGAATACAAGATTTTCACTCTGAAAATTTAAAAGAGTAGAGTCTCTGCTATTTACTGTGGTGACTTGAGCCACACAGCTTCATATCTTTGAATATAGGAAATAATAGCAGGATTTCAGAAGGTGATGATACACTTGAATATAAGAACATCAACGAGCTTTGCAAATGTCAACATTTGTAAGTTGTTTTAACCCTTAGTTTTCTCCCCATCATCAAATCACTCTGGTTTGCAGACTCTAAGCTAATTGCTCTAGTCCCTGAATATAAGAAAACATGTTGGCCTCCGTTATGACCCCTGCCAGCTCTGAGTTTTTCAATCCTTGGATTACCATTTCCAGTCTAAACTACCTTCCTGACTCTCAATCCCAGTCCAGCTGACCAGTCTTGATGAGCTGCCATCCATACCAGTATATGACGCATGTGAAGTCACACTGGAACAACTATTATAAATAAGACTATGGGTAATAAAGGACTCCAAAATCCTTGAACACATCTACTACAAACAAAAGGAACGAAATTGCATACAAGTAATATCTCTACGCATGTGCTTTTTAAGAGGCTAGACTTCTTTGGTCTTATGGTTGTTTTGTGTAAAGAGAACGCAGAAAGCACAATAGAAAAGGAAAGCTCTAATTTATGAAGAAACTTACTAATAGATATTAAAATTAAAACCCTATCTTTTAATTATTCTAATTATGGATGCATTTTCTTATTTGGTATTATTTGTTAAATCAAAGAAACCCTCTCAGTACCATCTAGATATTTTAAATGATTTAACATTCTAATTTCAATTTATATGCAACTTTTCAGGAAGCCATAGGGGGAAGAAAATGACTAAGAACTCCTGATATATTTATATATATTTTAAAGATTTTATTTATTTATTTTAAGAGAGAAGGGAAGGGAAAGAGAAAGAGAGGGAGAAAAATACCAATGTGTGGTTGCTTCTTGCGTGCCCCCACTGAAGACCTGGCCCACAATCTAAGCATGTGCCCTGACTGGGAATCAAACCAGCGATGCTTTGGTTCACAGCCCACGCTCGCTCCCGTGAGCTATACCAGCCAGGGCAGAACTCCTGATATTTTAAAGACGGACACTGCTTCACCCTTCTTACCACACACCTCTTTTTAATTGTCAGCATCTGTTAAAAATGGCCTGATGTGTGAGTTATTGTTTAGTAGCTAGAGATCCAATGGCATTTTCTAGGTGGCAAAATGGAATCTTAGGGATATAAAAACCACAATTTTTTTAAGATTCAGATTCTGGGACCGTTCTCATAATTCCCTAATTGATGGCTCACTGTGCTTAAACTCTTTGTGTAAATATGATTTATGCTGAATACCTGCTTTCCTTCTGGGAGTCTAGAATTTTGGTATGTCCTAGGCAGTCAGTGCCTAGTCAGGGCCTTGGGCTTCTCTGGTAGACAACTGTGTACACACACTGGCACCATTCAACGCTGGAGGAATTAAGTGCACTCTGTTAGGTACCAGCAGGAGAGGACTCTTAGAAGCTTGTGCCAGTTTGCTATGAACACATGAACCTTTCCCTTTGCTGATTTTGATGTGTATTCTTTCCCATAATAAATCACATGATTTATTATGTGATTTACATAATTACAATTATAATTACAACTGATTACAATTGTATAGTCAACCTCAGTTCTTGATCGTCTCCCATCTGGAACAGTTCTGTTCTTGGACAGCCTTCTGGAACCAATTAAAGAACCAAGGTCCACTGTACATGCTGAGTCCCACGAGTCATTCTATGGAACTGATGAACATTCTAGATAATGTTCATAATAAGGAATACTCCCTGCACTGACTCCCTTTGTTTTCAAATAGTTTATATGGAGATGCTCATTAGAAATGCCCCTTGGTAAAAGATGTATTGTGACAATAGTAGTTACACAGTACTTGTGTTTTATTCCTTTTCTTGAATTTAAAAAGACCCTTGAAGAAACTAATACTCTGAATACTTTTTATATAGCATACACAAAAACGTCTTTGGATAAAGATACTGTTATGGGCTAAACTGTCTCCCAGATTCTGTATGTTGAAGCCCTAATCCCAATACCTCAGAATGTGACTATTTGGAGTCACAAATGTGACTGGTTTTGTCCTGGCTTCTTCTGTCCAATTCTCTTCCCTTAATAACTATGTCCATGTTAATAGCTAAAATTACCAATTAGTTATAAATGATTCACAAATATGTATTCCAGTCTAAATCTCCCTTTTAAAACTCCAGGCTCTACTTGAGAGTTCCAATTCAAGTGTTTCAAAAGTACCTCAAAAAATCTTCTCTCCAAAATCTGGTCCTCTTTAAAGCTTTACTGTCTCAATGAATGACACTTTTTTTCTAGTCCTGTAATACAGAGACATTTGTGGTACCTCCATCTCCCTTACCCTACCAAATTCAACACACCACCAAGTTCTAGTAAGTGTATTCTCTATTGAAATACTGACAGAATCTGTTCTTTTCTTTCCATGTCTATTGCTAATACTCCAGTCTAAGCTCCCATTTCTTCCCTAGTGTACAATATTCGCTACAAAATCGTAATTTGTTGTCTACCTAGAAGTTAGAGCAATCCTTTCAAAACAAATCCAATTCTATTGCCTTTGTCACACACATCTTAAAACTCTTTCAGTTAGCTTCCCACTGCTGTTAGGACAAAGGCCAAAGTCCTTAACAAACTTCCAAAGTCTGGTAACCTACCTTTCTACTTCTCCTTCATCTAACAATTCATTCATTGCTGTCTAGCCCCACTGGCCTTCTTTCAGATCCTTTAAGAACTCTGCACAAAACACTCTCCTCCATCACCACTCTGCTTAAATATCTCTTTTTCTTCCTTCAGAGCTCAGCTGAACTACTACTACTTTCTCAGAAATCTTTCCTAACTAACCATTCTCCTCTGTTATAGGTTCTTATACACCAAGTTACTTTTCTTCACAGCTTTTGTCATGGATGTAATTTTATGTTTACATAGTTATGAATGTTAGTCTTCCCTAACAAACTGTTAGGATCCACGATAATTGTTTTTGCTCCTTACTGAATGGAGAGATGAATAAATTTTCTACTAAAAATGTCATCTACAAATGCTAAATAGTCACCCATTTACTTATTCTAGTGCCTGTTTTCATTTCAAGGTTTCTTTTTTTTAAAAAAGTGATTGATTTTATAAAAGATTTTTATTTATTTATTTTTAGAGAGAGGGGAAAGGAGGGAGAAAGAGAGGGAAAGAAACATCAATATATGGTTGTCTCTTGCACACCCCCACCAGGGACCTGACCTGCAACCCAGGCATGTGTACCCTGACTGGGAATCGAACCAGTGACCCTTTAGGTTCTCAGGCCTGTGCTCACTCCACTGAGCTACATCAGCCAGGGCTCATTTCAGGGTTTCTCTACATTTCCTGGAACCTCCTGCTAATTGTTAAATACCTAATAAAGTTAGTATACATGCTGTAACATTGGGGTTATAGAGTTGTTTTTGTTTTGCTGTTTCTATGAGAATGACTGGAAATAATGATACCTACCTCCACCACTGCCCCAAATGAGAACCTAAATATGATTTTGAAGACTTGTGCAAAATAATGTTTTATTTTTTTAATTCCCACCTGAGGACATTTTTTTCCTTGCTTTTATAGAATGAGGAAGGGATAGAGGAAGGGGGAGAGAAACATCAATTGGTTGCCTCCTGTACGTGCAGACTGGGGATCAGACACACAACTCAGATAAGTGCCCTGACTGGGAATCAAACCCACAACACTTTGGTTATGGGAAAACATTCCAACTGAGTCACATGGCCAAGCCAAAATAATGTTTAAAAATTAATCACTTCCACAGTACAAGGGCACTTAGTACTAAAAGCAATACTCTAAATCACTTTATGAATGCTAGCACCTTCAAGGTTGGTTCAGTTGGTTGCCCTCATCACTATGTCCATGAATATAATTCATGAGGTATTTTGTGTTTGGGTTAAAAAGGTGTGTGATTATCTGTGCAATTATTTGATTAATGTATTTTCTTACCAGTAAACTATAAGCTTGATAAAGGTAGGGGCTGTGTCTGTTTGCTTACCAATGTACACGATATACTCAGCACGGTATCTGACACATAGTAGGGATTCAATAAACATTACTGGATAACTAAATGATTTGAACCAAACCACTTATCATGTTCCTGTAATTCACATCATATAGTCATATCAGGATTTTGGAAATATGCTATGAAAAAACTGCTAATGTTCTGGATTAAGCCACAATACAACCAAGAAGGAAAAATTCATATAAATTGTAATCAAGATCCTGCCTCTTTCAAATTTCTGCCTATCTATCCCACAGGAACTTTAACATACTTAAAACCAAACTAATTACCTCTTTTTACTTCCACAATCCTTCTAAAACTCAGAAAATCTATGCCCACTATTTAGGTTAATGACAGAGAAATATACTGGAAAGAGCAGAGACATTTCATGGAATTTCAGCTGTGGCATTTACTAGGTAGGTAACTATAATACCTCTAAGCATAGGTTCCTCACCAGAAAAATGAACAGAATACCTATCTTCAAAGAGTGTTACAAGGAATAACTAAGGAAATGTAAGTGAAGCACCTATCAAGATAGGGGCTCAATACCTAGCCTTCCTTTCATGACATCACTAGTCCTCCAAGGTAGACATCTCATTCTTCTTGATTCCTCTTTCTTCCCCTTTCCTTTATCAACTACTTAAATGTCTTATAATCTTATCTATCATTTCCTCAGTGTTGATAGAAAACACATATGCACACATGCATTTGCTCTGTGAATTTAAATTTTGAGGAGAATTTATAATAAGAGAAGCTACAATGTTTTAAATAAAATTAAACATGTTTTTCTTCTTAATCCTTTCTTTAATTTGCCATGCAAACAAGAGAATCCATTTACCTTAAATAAAAATTTAAAATTATTATAAAATATGTGTTAGGAAAAGAAATGCAGCCTCATGGAAGGGGGTGGAACAATAAAGGAACAAAGGATTACAAAATAGGCTGAGGCAGAGCAAAGGAAAAAGACAGGGTCAGTCATACAAAAAAGTAAGATCTGACCTTCTCATGAGAAAAATCTCTGAAGCATTCCAGTTGCTTGTTAACATATAACGAAGCACCTACAAAATGATGAATGTTGTGAAAAATATGAGCCCAAATCTTACGGAGTTTACAAGCCAAGAAAGAAAGATCGAAGAATAAATGTGTCTATCTGAAAGTTACGGTATTAAAAGTTGGACCAAATTTAGGGGATATGATTTCAGAAATTAAAACAATGAATGCAGTGGGGAAGTGCCTAAGTAATGTGCTGAGGCTGGAAATAGTACAAGTCTGGTTTGTGGTGAAGGAAAAATAAAGTCATTGCTAAAGAATGCAGCTTGTCACCAAAAGCTGTATCCTTTTCTCCAGTAGGAAATAAGAGTCAGCTCTTCTGATTTTCTCCTTACAGCCTTACAAGCTGCTGCTGGCACCACCCCCTCCCCAGCTGCAGTCTCCCACTGGGAATGTTTTCTCTGAATTTTGCCAAACTGAAACTCAAGGCCATAAAATGGAGGATTTGGAATAGATGGTCTCAGTGCACATTCTAACTGCTGTTCAATGATTCTTGACCAAAAAAACCCCAAGTCGACCAACCAAAACCCCCAAAGATTAGCATTAATGCACTTCCTGAATCATAAAGGATAATTTGTATATAAATTATACAATTACATGTACCGAGGGGGAAAAAAGCCAGCATTCCCATCTATGACAGTGATAAATGAGAGCATGTTATATTTAATGAGAAAATATACAAACCAGAGTGATCTACAGAGAAATAAACACTGCTTCCAGGGAGGTGTTTTGGCATTTGTTTGCTTGTTTCTTAAAGAAATGAAAAAGTCGGTTTCTTTCATTCATTGCATAAATATCCACTTATCATACAGGGTTATAAACAGTATCTTAATTGGAGGAGGGTTGGTAGGCATTATCACCCCAGGCACTCAGCATTAAGCAAGTCATTAGGTAAGTTTATTCATTCGTCTAAATCTCAAGGCTACTGAAATCAAGGTCACATTTTGAGTCCAGGCACCTTAATCACATTTCAGATGCTGTTTCAGGCAAAAGAGAGACATGTTTACCAAGACAGATATAAGATCTCAGCCTTTATGAAGCCTAAATTCCTCATAGTGAAGGGATACTAAGGGACAGCAAGTAACGAGAGGATAAACTACCTTGCCCTCAGTCGCTACTATCCCTAAATGGCCCACTGTCTGGCAACTTCTGGGACAGGCACACATTCTAGTTGACCCACAGGCTAGCCAACATTTGATGACTTGTACCTCCTGACTGGTGAAGAGAGGCTGAACTAATCAGATTCCTTCTTCTCTTAGAATTAGAATTGGGAAAATAATCAACTGACCCAAAAAGTCATCAGGTAGCAAATAAGAGGCATTTATAAACTGAGGTTATGAAGAAACTAAAAGTATTAAAAATATATTAGCAATGCTGAATGAAGCAGACATTAGGGGAGCCCACAAATGAAAAACCCTGAAGCCCCTAAGTAAGAGAGATGGGTATTGGTTCCTTGAAACCCTTCTGATTCTAATCCATGTGTACCATTAAAATAAAGCACCTCAGAGTTAACTTTGTCTAAGACATGAGTCTCCTAAGCACCACTACCATTTTCTTTCTTAAGTTAGATTACTTTTTCCTTCTCATCCAGCAAACTGGTGTCCAGATGGGAAATAGCACCCACTTAATGAAGAATTGCTTACCAGCAGGGCAGATCTCCAGGGCAGTTGGAAACCAAGAGCTATTCCTCCAAGTAGGTGTATTAGTTATGGTTGGAACTACTTCTTTGCTACAGCCAATAAACACTGGAATTTTACTCATTTAAGCATCCTATCTTTGAATTTCACCAGCTAACATAAGAATATGGATTTCAAAATTTACCTTTCATCCTTAAATGCAAGATGCAAATATAATATTCTTATTTGAAAGGCAGGAGTGATAAACCTAAGAATTCTCTGTAAAACCAACCAGAGACAGAATATATGTAGCCTTTAAGAAGTTAAAAGATGCAAGCTTAAAAGGTGTATTAATTCCAAAAAGAATATGTCTGTAGCAGCCAAGGGTTGGCTCTGGACCTCAGGAAGTCTGTTATTACATTTACTGCACTAAGTTCTCTAACAGATATCCCCCCCTCCACCTTTAAGTTATTTTTTAAAGGGTAAGGACTAACATCACCAATAAAAATCAATTTCCTCCAAAGACTGTTGAACTTAGGTTGAAAGAATTTTGCAAAATAACACTTTAGGAAGTATATTTCTTGGATGCTAACAGTTTTTGAGGCTAAATGGAAAACCATTTCAATCCATTAACTGTACATACCAATTAAAACATATGTTATTTCAAAAAGCATTGAAAAGTTTAAAAAAGTCTATCTCAGCATTGAAGAAATATGATAAAAGGTAAATATAAGGTAAAAGGCCTACATTTAATATAATACCTTTATTGAGATATAATTCACACAATATAATTAACACATTCAATGATGTTTAGTATGTTAAAAATTATGTAACTGGCTCTGGCTGGTATAGCTCAGTGGACTGAGAACCAGCTGCAAACCTAAAGGTCGTCAGTTTGATTCCCTGTCAGGGCACACGCCTGGGCTGCAGGCCAGGTCGCCAGCTGGGGATGTGTGAGAGGCAACCATTCGATGTTTCTCCCCCTCTCTTTCTCCCTTCCTTCCCCTCTTTCTAAAAAGAAATAAAAATAAAATCTTTTTAAAAGATTATGTAACCATTATAACAATTTTAGAACATTTTCATCATCACCCAAAAGTAACCCCATATACCCACTAACAGTCATTCCCCAATTCCCCCCCCAAATTCCCCAGCCCTAGGCAACCATCAATTTGCTGTCTCTATAGATTTGTCTATTTTGGATATTTCATATAAATAGAATGTTTTCAAATTTCACCCATGTTGTAGCATGTATCAGAACTTCATTCCTTTCTATTGCTGAATAATACTGTGTTGTATGTATATACCATACTTTGTATAGCCATTTGTCAGTTGATGGACAAGTGGATTGTTTTTGCTTTATGGCTGTTATGAATATACCACTATAAGCATTATTTCTGTGTAAAATTTCAACGTGGATACGTTTTCCTTTCTCATGGAAATATAGCTAGCAGCAGAATTGCAGGATCATACGGTAACTCTATATTCAATCTTTTGAAGAACTAACAAAACTTTTCCAAAGCACCTGCATCGTTTTACATTCCTACGAGCACTGAATTAGGGTTCCTTCCAATTTCTCCAAATCACTGCCAAACACCAATGGCTTTGATTCGCATTTCCTGAAAACAAATGATGTTAAGCATCTTTTCACATGCTGACTGGCCATTTATATTTTCTTTGCAGAAATGTCTATTCAGATCCTTTTACCCTTTTAAAAATTGGGTTTGGTCTTTATTGAGTTGTAAGAGTTACTTATAAATTCTAGACATCAGTCCCTCATCATATAAATGATTTATAATTATTTTCTTGCATCCTATGGACTTTTTCACTTTCTTGATGAAGCAGTTTTCTACTGAGGCAGAAGTTTGTAATTCCGATGATGTCCACCCTTATTTATTTCTTGGTCACCCATGCTTTTGGTATCATATCTAAGAAGGCTTGGCCTAATCCAAGGTCATGAAGACTCACTCCTGTATTTTCTAAGAGTTTTAGCTCTTACATTTAGGGATATAAGCCACTTGAGTTAATTTTTGTATATGGTATGAGAAAGGGGTCTTTGTGCTATGTGGATAGCAGGTGTTCCAGTACCATTTGACATTTGTTTGGCAAACGCCTACATTTTAACATGAAATTTTTCCTAGAAGCCTAGTGAAATATGTGTATTTTGGCTGGAAGTGAAAGGAGTAAGGATCTTGTAAGACTGCTTCTCTGAAACAACCAGGGTCTCTTGAGGAGGCCTAAAATTAGTATGAACAAGTAGGGTTTCTACATCCTCTAGCTGGATCAGTTGTTGCAACTTCTACACAGGTGCTTCCTTTTCTTTTTAAATACACTATTCATTCAATACCATATCCCTAATACCTTGCCTTCTAATTTTTCATGTTGTTTCATGTAACATATCCTAACATAGGAAAGAAGAAAACAGTTATTTTATGATGATGCTCTTTAAGACAGATACCAAGAATGCCCTGGATCTCAACATTAAGACTGTGCTAAATAGCCCTGGCTGGTGTGGCTCAGTGGATTGAGCGCTGGCCTGTGAACCAAAGGGTCACTGGTTCAATTCCCAGTCAGGCACATGCCTGAGTTGCAGGCCAGGTTCCCAGTGGGGTTGTGCAAGAGGCAACCACACTTGTTTCTCTTTCTGATTCCCTTCCCTTCTCTCTAAATAAATAAAATCTTTTAAAAAATCAACAAAACGAAAAGATAACCTACCATATGGGGAAATATATTTACCAATGATATCTTGGACGCTGATCACCAAAATATGTGAAGAATTCACAAGATTCCACACCAGGAAGAAAAACAATCCAATTAAAAAATGGGCAAAGGACCTGAACAGACACTTCTTCAGGAGGACATACAAAGGGCCCAAAGACATATGAAAGAATGCTCAACATCATGAGCCATCAGAGAGATGCAAACTAAAATGACAATGAGATACCACTTCACACTGGTCAGAATGGCCATCATTAACAAATCAACAACAAATGCTGGTGAGGCTGTGGAGAAAAGGTAACCCTAGTGCACTGTTGGTAGGAATGCAGACTGGTGGAGCCGCTGTGGAAAACAGTATGGAATTTCCTCAAAAAACATAAAATGGAACTGCCTTTTGATCCAGTGATCCCACTGCTGGGATTATACCCTAAGAATCCTGAAACACCAATTTAAAGATATCTATGCACCCCAATATTCATAGCAGCATTATTTACAATACCCAAGTGCTGGAAACAACCCAAGTGCCCATCAGTAAATGGATCAAAAACCTGTGGTATACTTACACAATGGAATACTATGCAGCAGAAAGACAGAAAGAGCTCCTACCCTTTCAACAGCATAAATGGAACTGGAGAACATTATGCTAAGTGAAATAAGCCAGGTGGTGAAAGACAAATGTCATATGATCTCACCTGTAATTGGAACCTAATCAACAAACTAACAAATGAGCAAAACAGAACCAGACATGGAAATAAAGAACAAACTGACAATGATCAGGGGGCAGGGAGGTGGGGAAAATGGGGGAAAGAATGGGAAGGGTCAAGTCAAGAAACATGTAGAAGAACACATGGGCACAGACAATGGAGTGGGTGGGGATTCACTTTGGGAGCAGGGAGGAAGGCAGGCCAGGGGAGAGCTACAGGGGGAGTGGATTGGGACACCTGTAATTGAGCAACAATAATTTTTTTTAATAAAAGCATTTCATCTGGAAAAAATAAAAAATACACAATGAAATGTTAACTGCAGTTGCATTAGAGCATTGAGATGATGAGTTATAGTTATTTCTATGTAATTGTATTTAATTTGCACCCATAAAAAGGAAAGAGAACCTTGTAAATTGGTGTCACTAAATAAAATAAATAAATAAAAATTAAAAAAAAAAAGAAAATCCAATTTCTACGCTGAACAGAAAATGAAAACAATATAGAGGCAAGTCACAATGTATATGTAATTCTGCCAAGAACATGACTATTATCATTGATGCTAACTCCACTCTTTCAACTGAGGTGAAATTCACATAATATAAAATTATTTTAAAAAGAGCAAAAAAAAGAAAAAAAAAAAAGAATTCAGTGCCCTTTAGTACATTCACAATGTTGTGCAACCACTATATCTATATATTTCCACTTTCGACACTCCAAAATAAAATTCTGCACTCATTAGCTGAAACTAATATAACAATGTATGTCAAATGTAATTGAAAAATTTTAAAATGATTAAAAAAAGGAAAATATGGAAAATGCTACCTCCCTGTCAGAATAAAACATCTTTTAGAGGGTAAAAAAAAAATTCTTTACCCATTAGGTAATTACCACCCATTTGCCTTTCTGCCAGCCACTGGCCACAAAACTGTTCTTATTCTGGACATTTCGCTTAAGTCAAATCATACAATGTGACCTTTTGTGTCTGGCTTCTTTCCCTTAGCCTAATGTATTCAAAGTTCATCCATGCTCTAGCATGTAGTTTTAAGATGTAGTGAATCAATTATACACATATAGGGCAAAAGCAGGATTAAAGTTGTAATACAGATAAATACTATAATTAATAAATAATAATACAAGAATAAACAGTGCTTTGTGTACTCACAACTATACACCTATTTTACTTACCCCTGTATAATATATGTGTGTGTGTGTGTGTGTGTGTGTGTATATATATATATATATATATATACGCACACACTTTAGTTCAATGTTCTTTTTAAAAATATTTTATTTATTTATTTTTAGAGAGAAGGGAAAAAAGGGAGAAGAGAGGGAAACATTGATGTGAGAGAGAAACATTGATGGTTGTGCCCACACAGGACTGAACCCACAACCCAGGCACGTGCCATGACCAGGAGTCGAACCAGCAACCTTTCACTTTGTGGTATGACACCCAACCAAGTGAACCGCACCAGTCAGGTTGTCCAATATTCTTTTGAGAGTTCCTTGCACGTAGGGTACTACATATTAGCTAAGCAATACACTTGGTTTCAACAATGTAATTTGGAGTGCAAAGTTATACAAATTAGTGGAAATTAACTTTGCTTTTTTCTCTTAAAAGTGTATATAACTACAAAAGGAAAGAGACATTGTTAACAAATACCTTTTGTTGAACTGATTTTAGAGAAGAGAGGAAGGGAGAGGGAAATATCAATTTGTTGTTCCATTTATTTACGAATTCATTGGCTGATTCTTGTATGTGCCCTGACTGGGGATCAAACTGGCAACCTTGGCATATTGGGATGATGCTCTAACCAACTGAGCTACCTGGCTAGGGCCAACAAAATATCTTTTTAGAGACCACAAACTACTCTTGGTTTAGAAATATGTAATGAAACCCAATGGTAGAACATGCTATGTACTGTAAGTCAGGAATATTTGGTTCAGTCTGGTGTTACGAAACAGCTGTGCGACCCTGTCACATCCATTCAATCAAATTTCCAGGAGTAGAGGACATCAAATGTTCTTAAATAATTGGCCTGTATATTAAAAGCAGCAAGTATTGAGGAATCATTGAGTGCTGTAGCATAAAGGCTGTATTTTAATAGGCTACCCGGCTGTGGCAGACTAGATATACTGAAGACAACGAAAGATGGTAGGAACAAAAGTTTGATATAATAAACCAGGGTTGTTAATCTAAGGCCCAGGGCTTAAGGGAGTACATGAATTCCTTAAAATTGCATGCAGAAGTCTGTACATCTTTCTAGGAAGAGAATTTATGGTTTTCAGCTTCTCAATAGTTATTAAATTAAAAAAAAAACAGGTTAAAAGACACTTATGTGAACTTAGATGGTTGTCAGAGAAACAGAAAAACCATCTGAAGGAATATATGCAAAAAATCCAAACAAGGGGACAAGGAAAGTCTTGATTTTTTGATACTCAAAAAGCCCTTTCAAACAACTCTAACCAAAAGGTAGCTCTCCCACCTCAAGCTTTCTCTAGCACCTGTACACTGTTTCATAATTTGTATCTTATACTTGGCTCATGGTAACCAACAGTGTGAGTAACAGCATGGACACACTGAAGTTGCTGAAAAAAACTATAGCTACTTGAAAGTGTCTTAAGTCACGCTGCTTAACCAATTTTTCTATTTTAGATTAAAATGACAAGTTCTACTGAAAAAGATGGTAGAAAACAAACTGGAAATTAGCAGGAATGTCTTCTTGAAGAGTTTCTGAACTGAAACCATCTTTTCCCTAAAGAGGGCTTCTTGCCCTCCAGATGGGCTAGATCCATTTAAGCTTGAATGAAGGGTCCCAATCTGAGGCTACCAAAAATAGTCTTAATTCTTCTCTATTAAAGGGGTCTTCTGAAAGTGTCTTTCAAATGACAAAAACATGTAGTTTCAGGAATTTTCCTGGCTGTTGTCTCTGACTCTGGTCCAGTGACTCCTCTCCCCCATCTGGTTTACTGTCCTGGCCAGACTCCCTTAGGTGAGGTATAATTACTGCTCATTTTGATAGGGGAACTCAAGAGTTAAAGATTTTAGCTTTAGTTGATAGGCTTAAGTGACTAATGCATGTGGAGAGTTGTTATTCCAGGAACTGGAATGCATGACCATGTGACTCCAGGAGCAATTCAATCCTTTGTTCCCCAGGGGGTCTGCAAGCTGTGGAGACAGTATCTGAGCCACTGAGTTCCAGGCAGGGATCACTGGTGATGTAGATAAAGAACTGTTAATCAACAGATAAAGAAGTACTAGTAAAATCACTGCTGGACTTCGGCTCTTATCCAATTAACCTTTTTTCCAAACCTCAAACTTACCCCTCTATCCAATTAACCTTTTTTTATGAACCTGTCACTCACCCTTTCTTCTCCTCATAAAAAGGTCAGGTTGAAAAGGATGTTGAGATGGTTTTGGAGGGTACGTAAGCAGCCATCATCATCTCAGATCACTGGCCATCTGAAGAAAGTGCCCATGAAGATTCAATCCTTGTCTCTACTTATTGGTCTGGTAGTGACAGGCAGCATAAATACCAACTTTTGTGGTTTCAATTTGATCTACTAAGTTTCCTCATATCTACTCTTTTAACCTAAATATTCAGGTTGATTGTTCTCTATTTTAGTTGTAATTCCAGTTTGGTCCTGGGAGGAGGTCTGACCTAAATATTCAATTTGCATTGGCTGGCCCCCTAGCTTTCTAAACCCAGAACATCTGGGTGCCTTAACTTCTCCTACTGTCAAACATACAGGCCTATCTACAGGTTTACATTTCTCTAGTTAGTTTTTTCATCTTAAGATGTAGGCACAATGGTAACAACCTAAGTGTCCATCGAATAGGGAACTAGCTAAATAAATAATGGTACATACAAGAAATACATGTATAACCTTAGAGAAGAACTAAGCTTTTTTGTACTGATTGGGAAACAACTTCAAGATATAGTAAGTGGGAAAAAAAAAGGTGCAGAATGTGGATATAATGGGCTATGTTTTGTGTAAAGGGGTATTCTGTTTGCATGCATATAAAATCTCTTGGAAGATCCACAAATACATTAATATTAGTTGTCCATAGGATGTGGAACTCAGTGGCTGGAGAACAGAAGATGCTTCATCTCTGTGCTCTTGTAGAATTTGACATGAATGTACTATTAATTAATAATTATTAAAAATAATTTTAAAGATTTTGTTTTCTTTTATGTAGGCCAATCTTACTAAGTCTGGATACCATTGGTTTCCACCTTCTGAGAAATCTTATACTACAGAGTTCAGCTGCTGGCCCATTCAACCTCTTCTTTTCACTGGATCCTTCCCAAGTTTTTTTAATTAAAACAAACCAATCCACTTTGAATTCCACATCCTATTATTGCCCTTATTCCTATACCCCTTTACAGCCAGCCAATCTTCTCTCTAATCTGTCCTTGAGCTTTCTATATCCTAATATCCTGGACACATTCTTTCCATATAATCTATTACTAAGTTCTGCTGTTTTTCTCTCTTAAATATCAACAAGATTCGTATAAAACTCAATCTCTATTGCCAACACCCCAGCTAACATGTTATAGCTAATGCAGTGCCTTTCTAACTAGTTATCCAGTACCCACTACCCTCTTCCAAACTGTTCTCAAAGATCTCTTTTTAAAATGTAAATGTAATTTATATAACTATTCTTGACCCCAAATCCTTTAGTGGCTGCCTTTCCACTGCTCTAGGATAAAGTCCAAAATCCTTAATAAATAAAATGAATGCAAAGGACCTGGTACAAGCACCTTAACGACTATCCCGATGGTATAAGCATGTACCCGCCTCTCTAAAAGGCTTTTATACAGAGACAAGTTTGGATTCCTAAAAGACCTTGTTTGAAGTACAGGACTTACAACTATTTTAAATATATTTCACAATCTTATCTTTTTTGGCTCTTTATCATGAAGTGTTTTCTAAGCTGCAAGTCATAAACCTACTACTGTGGGTTGTGAAATCATCTAGAAGGTCGCAGCTAGGAGCTTTTAAAAAATAAAATAGAATATACAGATGTATGAAACTTGTTCCATTTTTATAGACTGAAGAATGGTGTAAATGTATTTTTTATTCTGAGTTTTAAAACATGTTTGAAAGTTAGCAATATTTTGAGATTGTGATACAAAATTTTTTCAACAATGACTAAGAAATTATACCTCAAGTTTATTTTCTCAATAGATTTCAGAATTTCAGCCACTTAAAAATGACCCCATTTCATGCTACCTAATCTTAAATGAGGTCTGACAATTTACCTAAGTGTTGCAACAGCAAAAATTTAACTGAATTCCTGTACCACACGCCTTCATCAGAACTCTGTGGCTCAAACCCCAAAGGCTTTGTGGTTTTTGGCAGCAGTGATATTAGCTCATGGCCTGTAACTCAGAGACTGCCTCTGAGGGATTCTTAACCTTCACTGTGGCACAGAACCCTTTGGCAATCTGATGAAAGTTATGGACCCCTTCTAGGATATTGGTTTTGAATAAATACACAAGATTACCAAGGAAATCAGTTGTAGTGAAATGCAGTTCTATCCCTCACCCTATAGGGATCTGTTGACCTAAAGGTTAAGTATTTATCAACCTAAAGATTACATTAAGTTTAAGAATTTAGATCTTATAAGGAATCCTAGCTAATTAAAGCATGTTTTAAGGAATAAGGAAAAAGTATCTTGAGCCCTGACTTCCATGGCTCAGTGGGTTGGGTGTTGTCCTGCAAATCTAAAAGTTGCTGGTTTGATCCCAGTCACAGTACGTGCATGGGTTGGGGGCATTCAAGAGGCAACCAATCAGTATTTCTCTCACACGCTGATGTTTTTCTCCCTTTCTTTCTTCCTCCCTTCCCCTCTAAATCAATCAATCAATCAATCAATCAATCCACCCAGGTAAGGAAACTGTGTGTGTGTGTGGGGGGGTATGTGAAAAATTAAGCACTGATAAGCTTACCTCAATATTAAAAAGGGTTCCTTTCCTTTATCTTTTTCTACTCTCACATGCATGTGGATTTCCTGCTAAAATTGACTTTATTTACTTAAGCAAATCTGTGCCAAGGAAACTTCAAAAATATTTTTTTTAACTTAAAAAGAAAAACAGGCGCCTGTGTATGAAATCCCAAAATAGTTTATTCACAAATAAAACTATTTCTTTACTCACAGGTATTGCCTTTGGGATCTCTATTGGCAGTAGATAGAAAATATCATGACAAGTTTGATTATCTGATTATCCAATATGCAGCATTTTAGAAGAGGTACTGCAAGGGCAGACACATTAACAGCAGATGGAGAACCATCTGACAGTGAGAAAAGACAATGAGAAAGATTAAAACCAGGTACCAGAATTAAAAAAACAGACTTATCCCAATAACACAAATAGTCTTACACAATCCAAGACTCTTATTACTTCCACAGTGTAATAACTAATCTAATAATTTTGAAACAATAAAATTGAGATTAAAAAATCTGCTCAGAAGTCAGTATTTCAGTAATTTATGGGAGAACTGAGAATGAAGAGTACTGTAAAGTTTGGAAAAGGGTCCAGTTAAGAATCAGTCTTAGTAAGACAATGTTACCAAAGGTAGTATAGTATATTGGAACCAAAAATGTTGACAAAGGTATTGTAAAAATTTAGATTTTAGACATTTTTTAATCCAAAATAAATCCTGTTTAAACTTGGAAATTTTCACTTAAATTTAATTATAGTTGTACTTTCTATAATTAGATCCATTAGATTCTCTGATTTTAATACCCCTTCCTCCTTTTTTACTTTTATTTGAGAGTCCTGCTTTTTCAGACATTGTTGTTCCTCCATCACCGAGCGGACTACTTATCAGTACCTATGACTTTGGGGCTCTCTTACCTCCAAATCTACGAACCTTACTTTCTACATTTTAAAAACTATCACAGTAAAAGGCAAGAAACTAGGATACAAATGACCACTGGAGAAAAATGCTAAATAAAATACATGTACTCCATTATGTTGCCAGTAGGTTCTGGGAAGCTGCAACTTTAAATGAAATAATGTAGTATTAAAAAAAAAAATTTAGCCCTGCCTGGTGTGGTTCAGTGAGTTGAGCACCAGCTGGAACCAAAGGGTTACTGGTTAGTTGGATTCCCAGTCAGGGCACATGCCTGGGTTGTGGCCCAGGTCGCCTACTGGGGACCTGCGAGAGGCAACCACACATTGGTATTTCTCTCCCTCTCTTTAAAAATAAATGAATAAAATCTTTAAAAAAATGTGTTTAAAAAAACCCCACAATTTTACCATAGGCTAATCGATATAAATAAGAATTAAGTTCCTATGGCATATGTTGGTCACAAAAACATTTCCAAACTTCTAAATAAAGACCCCAAACACCTCTAATATTAAAAACTGAATAAATGTGAGCTATCCATACATTTAAGAAAGATTAATAAAAACAAGTAAGATAATTCTTTTCCAATCCACTTATTCTGGTTCCAGGTCGAAGGTGGACAGAGTCCATCCCGGGTACTCAGGGCATAAGGAGGGAACCCACCCTGGACAGGATGCCCTTCCATCATGGGGCACACTCACACTCACTCAGACGGGACACCTGAGACACATCAATTCACCCCAAGTGCACATCTCTGGATGTGGGAGGAAACTGGAGTACCTGGAGAAAACCATGCAGAAGTGAGAATATGCCAACTCTACAAAGACAGTAGCCCAAGCCAAGAATCCTCCCCGCCCTTCATTAATTATGTAATGATACCACGTTGAAGGAAACAATGTTATTCGAGGACCTGCTGTACCACCACTAACCTTAATTAATAAACAGAAATTGGTGCCTTAAAAGCAATTAATGATAAATATACCATATTTTATTTTGATTTGGGAGAGAAAGGTTAGATAGGGAGCCCTGCCTACAAAAGGAAGAAAAAAAAGGTAAAAAGGGAATGAATCACCACCTGAGAATAGAAGAAAGGACACGGGAACACCAAAAACATACTTTGCTAACTTCAGCATTTTGCTGACTGGCAGCTCTGTTTATCTTCAAATGACAAAATAGATGTTATATACAGGGGCATTTCTGTCAGTTTAGTAGAACACTGTTGTGCAATAAACCTATGATTATATGATGTATGAAATATTTTTAGACAACCCACTTCATTCTAAGGGAAGTTAGCTCAATTACTCAACTATCTTATTACCTCAGTTATCACTGTATAAACCACGTCATTCCAATACCTCATTTTTCTGACAGATTCACTCTACTAGAAATGGACTCCCAGGTTACCATGACTGCCTCTGAGCCAAACCTAGTATATCACATCTACTTTTATTCTTCTACAATTCTTCTGACACCCTGTACAATTACCTCTACTGTCTAAAACTCAATTCTCATAAGAACAATTCTACTGCAAATCCTATTTCTTCATTTTTTATATGGGAATAACAATAACCACTTCACAGAATTATTATGAAAATCAAGAACTGGTTTCTGGTCCGGTCCATATGGAATTTTTGAATTGCCATTCTGCCATAAATTTTTTTTTAGAAGCTGAACAAACTGAAAAATCAACAACTCTTCTTAGATCAGTCAGAGAAGTGAGGTCACAGTGCAGATTACTGATCCGAAAATTAAAGAGAAAGACAGTTGGATTACAGAAAAATCACAACTCACCAGAGCAGAACCCATGCTGGGGTAGGAAAACTTAAACAGTAATTAATGGACTGCTGGGGGCTCAGAGAGGACAAGTCTGAGTTAAAAACTCCAGAGGGACCTCACACTTTTGTAAATTTTATCTCCAAGAGCTCTACCAGGGTCTCACAGTAAACACCAAAGAAAAGTGTGCTTCCAAAAGGGGAGGAGAAAAGGAACCATTTTGATATACATCAAGAGCATTCTCTTCTAATAAAGCCTGCCCTCAAGGGAAACTATCTTGCCAGAGCCAGCCATCTGTGATTTTATCAGACCCTAATGGAGGAAAGGGTAACACTCAAATCCAGCTGGCTTTAGCCTTCCATTCTGGGGGAATGGAAATGTCCAACCCCATTAACCACTTGCCATCCTATCTTACCTAAAGTGTGGTGGTGGTGGTGGGGTGTCACACTTAGAAACACTGGGAATTAAAAATTAAAACAAACATAAAAAAAATACCACTCTATATACCTATTAGAATGGTGAAAATCCAACACACTGACAACATCAAATGCTATTTAGGATGTGGAACAACAGGAACTCAATCCCTGCCATTGGGAATGCAAAACAGCACAGCCACTGTGGAAGACAGTTTGGTGGTTTCTTACAAAACTAAACATACTCTTACCAAATGTGGTCTAGCAATTGTGTTTCTTGCTATTTACCCAAAGTAGTTAAAAACTTATGTCAACCCAAACCTGCACATAGATGTTTTTAGCAGCTTTATTTATAATTGCCAAAACCTAGAAGCAACCAACATGTTCTTTATTAGGTGAATAGATAAACTGTGGTACATCCAGACAAAGAAATACCACCTGGTGCTAAAAAGAAATGAGCTATCAAGCCATGAAAAGACATGGATTAACCTCATCTGCTTATTACTAAAGGAAACTTAAATGCATATTATTGTACTAAGTGAAAGAAGCCAGATGAAAAGGCTACATACTGTATGACTCTATTATGTCACTCTGATAGAGGCAAAATTATGGAAATAGCAAAAGGATCACTGGCTGCCAGGGATGAGGGAGAGAGATGAATAAGGAATTTTTAGGGCAGGGGAACTATTCTACATGATGCTATTATGATGGAACCATGTCATTATACAATGTCCAAACTTATCCACTGTATACAATACCAAAGAGTAAAAGAACAAAACTGTAATGTAAACTATTAAGTTTGGATGATAATGATGTTTCAATATGGGTTCATTAAAAAAATTCAAGCCCTAACTGGTATGGCTCAGTGGGCTGGGTGTCATCCTGCACACTGAAAGGTCACCTGATCAATTCCCAGTCAAGGCACATGTCTGGCTTGAGGGCCAGGCCCACAGCTGGGGCGAACAAGAGGCAGCCAATCGGTGTTTCTCTCACACATTGATGTTTCTCAACCTTTCTTTCTCACTCACTTCCCCTCACTCTAAAACCTTAAAAAAAAAATTACCGCTAGCTAGTGTGGCTCAGTGGATTGAGTGCTGGCCTGCTATCCAAAAGGTCACCAGTTTGATTCCCAGTCTGGGTACATGCCTGGGTTGCAGGTCAGGTCTCCAAGTTGAGGGGGTGTGAGAGGCAACCGATCAATGTATCTCACACACCTCAATGTTTCTCTCCCTATTTCATTCCTTCCCCTCTATCTCAAAAAATAAATAAAATCTTTTACAAAGTCAAGTAAAAATTCAAATGTGACCCTATGAAAATCCCAGCTGGCTTATTTGCATAAATTAACAACTGATCCTAAAATTCATAAGGGATTATAAGAAACTAAGAGTAGTGAAAACAATGTTGAATAATAACAAAGTTGGCAATTCACACTTTCTGTACTTTAAACTTACCAGAAAGCTAGGGTAGTACTAGCATTAAGAATAAATATAAAGATCAATGGAACATAACTGAAGTGTCCAGAAATAAACCCTTACACTTACAACTGATTTTGGGCAAGAGGGCCAAGACAATGGGGAAATAACACTCATTTCAACACACGGTGCTGTACTGACTTCTACTCAAGATAGGAGAATAGGTAAACATGGCTCGACTCCTCATACAACCACATCAAAATTACAACCAAACTACAGAACCATCACTCAGAACCGTCAGAAATCGAGTTGAATGGAAGTCCAACTACAGAATTAAAGAATCTACATCCATCCAGACTGGCAGGAAGGGCAGAGATGCAGAACAGGCTGGTCCCACATCCACATGTAGTGGATAAAAATTCAGAAGGGATACCTTGGGAGCGAGGAGTCCTAGCCCAACACAGGGTCCCAAAACTCATGGTTCCAGTGCCAGAGAGGACCTAGTAACTTCTGGCTGCAAAACCAGCAGGTATTGAGTTGGTGGATGAAAGTTCTGGAGTCCTAAGCAGTTCCTCTTAAAGAGCACACACAAAAACTTATTCAGACTCACTCCTTCTAAGCTCCAGCCCCGGGCTGGCAGATTGAAAGACACCAGAGGCATACAGGGAGGAAAAGAAGTTTCTGGCATCAAGGTGAGAGTTGGGGAACAGCTTTCTCCCAGAGAGAAAGGCAGGCAGAGGCCTTTGTCCCTTTTCTGATCTCTCCACCATACAGAGCCACAGAGCCTGGAGGCTGATGCCATATCTGAGATTCCATCAACCTGGCTAATATTAATACTGTTTGCCCCACCCTGGAGATATCCTGAGACTCCATCCCACCCAACCTACAAGCCCAATCAAGCTGTTAACAGTAACTTTTCCATATGAATGGCTGGTATTATCTCATACTTCACAACTTCCTAAATCCTCTCCAGTAAGCAATAGCCAGCCTCAGTGAATCCCCAGGCCCTGTACCTCTAGCTAAATGGCCCCAGGCCCAGCACTAGCAGCAGCCAGCCTAGGATCACAGCTTGGGTTCTCCTAGGAATCTCCAAGCCCAGCACAGTGGCAGCCACCTCAGATTGCTTTATAGCTCATGCAGGGAGGCCCCGGGCAGAACACAGGTTGGGGCTGATCTTGCCTGCATTACCTGGGAAACCCCAGAGCCTATGCATCCAGTGGACAGCTACAGACCACATCAGAGCACCACCACCCTGCCCCTGCACAGATGATCCTCCACAGAAGGCAGAAGTTGGTGGTCTATGGTCACAGCTAGTCCTTGTAGCTGACTGGCTTGGGTAAATCTCTCCCATTGACCTGCCAACAGCAATCAAAGTTCAATTACAAGAGGAAGGTGTACTCAGCCCACACGAAGGTCTCACCTTGAGTACCCAGCTTGGGTGACAGGGGAGGTTGTGCCACTGGACCCAATAAAACACCTACTATATTAGGCCACACTACTAAGACAGGGAGTTATAGCAGCTCTACCTAATACATAGAAACAAAAACAGGGAGGCTGCCAAAATGAGAACACAAAGAAACATAACCCAAATGAAAGAACAGATCAAAACCCCAGAAAAAGAAGTGAACCAAATGGAGATAAGCAATCTATCAGATGCACAGTTGAAAACAATGATAACAAGGATGCTCCAGGAACTTAGTGAGGACCTCAGCAGCACAAAAAAGATCCTGTCAGAAACAAAGGATACACTAATTGCAATAAAGAACAATTTGTAAGGAAATAGTAGATGAAGCCGAGAATCAAATCAATGACTTGGAACATAAGGAAACAAAAAGCAACCCATCAGAACAAGAAGAAAAAAGAACAAGTCCCAAACCAGAATCCAAAATGAGGATACTGTAAGCAGCATCTGGGACAACTTCAAGTGTTCCAACACTCACATCATAGGGGTACCAGATGTAGAAGAGAAAGAGCAATAAACTGGAAGTCTATTTGAAAAATAATGAAAGAAAACTAGGAAATAGACATGCAAGTTCAGGAAGCACACAGAGTCCCAAACAAGATGGATGCAAAGAGGCCCACTCCAAGATACATCATAATTAAGAGACCAAGGGTTAAAGATAAAGAGAGAATCTTAAATGCAGCAAGAGAAAAGCAGTTAGTTACCTACAGGGAGTTCTGATAAGACTGTCAGCTGATTTCTTAAAAGAATCTTTATAGGCTACAAGGGGTTGGCAAAAAATATTCCAAGTCATGAACAAAAGGGTCCTACAACCAAGATTGCTCTACCCAGCAAAGATATCATTTAGGATTGAAGGACAGATAAAAATCTTCCCAGACAAGAAAAAACTAAAGCAGTTAATTATCACCAAACATTTCTTATTATAAGAAATGTTAAAGGAACTTATTTAAGAAAAAGATCAAGACTATGAACAATAAAATAGAAAAAAATAGCACCAATCTATCAACAATTGAATCTAAAAGACAAATCAAGCAAACAAGAAGAAGAGAGACGTCAGAATCATAGATATGGAGGGTGTTTTGCTGGTTTCTAGATAGGAGGGGGGTGTGGGGAATGGCTGAAGAGGGGAGGAGATTAAGAAGTACAAATTGGTAGTTAAAGAATAACCATGGGGAAGTCAAGTATAGTACAGGAAATGGAAATAGCCAAAGAATTTAT
This sequence comes from Tonatia bakeri, assembly GCA_004024845.1. Classification (NCBI taxonomy): domain Eukaryota; kingdom Metazoa; phylum Chordata; class Mammalia; order Chiroptera; family Phyllostomidae; genus Tonatia; species Tonatia bakeri. The sequence continues at coordinate 13,717 of PVIA01001730.1, read as the reverse complement.
AGATATGACCCGTGGACATGAACAATGGTGTGGGGATTACCTGAGGCAATGTGGAGTACTGGATAGAAGGGTCCAAAGAGGGAAAAATTGGGACAACTGAAATAGTATCATCAATAAAATATAATTTAAAAAAATTTTTAACAAAGAAAAAAACAAATGGTGCTGTAACAACAGGATAGTCACACATGAAAGATTAAATTTGAGGCTTCCTATGCTATACACCAAAATTAACTCCAAATGGATCATATATCTAATTGTACAAGCTAAGAATAACTTAGAAGAAAACATAGGAGTAAATCTTTGTCATCTTAGGCAAAACTTAGACACTATAGCAAAAGCTAAAGTGCAAAAGAGGATGTGATGATGATCTGGCTGCAACATCTGTCACCCCATTGATCACCAGTGTTGATTCAGCAGACATGGCTGGCTAGGCTGGCATCCCCTTCCTCTCTCATCAATCCATGTGCATCCCTCCCAAAGCTGCACCCTTGGTCAAAGAGGACAACCTTCCCTACTAGAGGAGAGGACCAGTCTTCAGTGAAGGGTACAGGAGTAGTTGCATTCCCCTGCTAGAACCTCCAAACAAACTCTTAAGGTACATTGTAGGAGAATGTAGGGTAATCAAACTTCCAAGACTCCAGACACATTTAGATGAGGTGCTGCGTATGGCAGTATGCCTTTCTTTAAAATAAAAATAAAAAATAAAACAAAAGGAATAGTGACAAAAGGAAAAAATAAACTGAATTTCACTAGAACTAATAACTTTTGTGCTTCAAATAACACTATCAAGAAAGTGAAAAGATAACCCACAAAATGGTAGAAAACTTTTGCAAATTATGTATCTGACAAGGGACTAGAATATATAAAGAACCCTTACAGCTCAATAATGATAACACAATTAAAAATGGGCAAATGATCTGCATATACTTCTCCAAAGATGATATACAAATGGCCAATAAGAACATGAAAAAATGTTCAATGTTATTAGCCTTTAGTGAAATGCAGTCAAAATCACAATGAGATACTTTATAGTCACTAGGATAGTTATAATAATAATAATAAAAACAGTAAGTTTTGGCAGGAACATGTAGAAACTGAACCCTTGACCTCTGTTGGTGGGTATGTAAAATGGTACAAGTGCTTTGGAAACAGTTTGAGAGTTCCTCAGAAGGTTAAACATAGAATTATATGACACAGCAATTCCACTAGTAGGTACATAACCAAGAGAAATAAAAACACATCTGTATAAAAACTTGTATACAAATGTTCACAGCAGCATTCATAAGAGCCAAAAAGTGGAAACTCAATGTTCACCAACTGATGAATGGCTAAACAAAATGAGGTAGATGCATCAAATGGAATATTTCACAACAAAAAGGAATGAAGTCCTGATATATGCTATAACAGTTGAATCTTGAAAATATTATGCTAAGGGAAAAAGGCAGCCACAAAAAACACATATTAGTATGAGTACTGGGATGAATTTCTCATTGGGGAAGTGCAAATTAAAACCACAATAAAATACTTTTACTCACTTATCAAAATGTCTAAAATAAGATCAACAGTATCAGGTGCTGGTAAGGATGCAGTGCAAATAGAACTCTCACACATTGCTGACAGGCGTGTAACTTGGTGAAACCACTTTGGAAAACTATTTGGCAACTTATTTTGAAATGCATCAAAAAAGAGGATGGATTGATAGAGGGATGTCTATGTGTAAAAACAAATATGGAAAAAATGTTAACTGTAGAGTCTAAGTGGTAGGAATATGGGTACCCAAACAATTCTGTCAACTTCTCTGTATTTTGAAAATTACTGTAATAAAATGTTATAGGAAAAACTAAATATATACTTGCTATTGAATACTATACAGCAATGAAAATACATGAACTACTATCACATACATATAAGAACACAAATTAATTTCACAATACTGAACAAATTATTCTATTTAACTTCAAAGCTAAGCAAAACAAAATCATGGTTATAAGAGGTCAAAATAGTGGTTACCTTTGGGGAAAAGGTACTGACTGTTGAATGGGATATGAGGGAGTCTTTTGGGGGTGGTGGAAATGGGCTATATCTTAATAGTGGTTCTACTATGTAAAAGTTCATTAGGCTATATAGTTAAGATAGATACACTTAAAAATATACTGTTTATTATATACAAACAATAAAAAGCTTTACACAAACATATATAGGGTTGGCAAAAGAAGATTTACACTTGTGAGTACATAAAATAGTTTATTCTTATATTACTGTTTATTAATTATTGTAGTATTTATTTGTATTACAATGGTAAACCTGCTTTTGTCCACTCCTATATATTATACTTTAACTGTCTGAGATTATATGACTCCCTTTAAATTCATGCTTGCAACCTAGTCATTATTCTTTTGGCTCCAAGTTCTCCAACTCATAGTTTAATAAGGATAGCTCTTTTGCTTTTATTCATTTTTATCACACATAAACTTCATCTGAAGTCTTCAGAACCTAAAAAGTAAATTTGTGAGTCACTGCCTTGTCATAACTCAATCCACCAACTTCAATGTAATACTTGATTACATACTATTTCATACGAAACTAAAAAATGCTTCGTGTATATACATTAATCTTGTCCCCTTCACTAAAATGGCAGCTCCTCATGAGTAAAGGACTCATTTCTCCTTTCCTCTTTATGCCTAACACCTACTTCCTGACGGACAGAAAATAGGTATCAAGGTCCTGTTTTTCATCCTTAAAGCCTTGCTACTCAGTTTATAGTAAACGTTTCTCCCTCTGCCCCCAAATATAAGAATTAAAGGGTTATACAAAATTATGTGTAATTTTAACTAGTTGGGTCAGTTATAAAAGTCTCACTCTTCTTAAAGTCATTCTGCTTCGTAAGAAATTAGGAAAATTTAAAGAAATTTAGAAACAAATATATCTGGACAACTGCTTTCTTCTTCACACTTCTGGATCCCTTAGTTACTTTACTGTATGTTCTCTGGGTTAAGTAACAAGATAATTACTCAAATGGCCCCTGGGAGCACACTCCAGGTTGGCTATTTAATTAAAAGCTAGGTATATGATGAGGTCTGTCCAGAAGGTATCCAGCCATATAATATGAAAAATAGAGGCACTTATTGAAGAAGATACAAGAAACATTGTATATAGGACAACGACACCTCAATCTTCTTCAAGTAGGTTCCTTGGGACCTCACACAGTTCTTCCAGTCACTATCAGCTGCCCTGTCATGTTTTCCTAATCTTATTGATGGTATGAGATCTCTTCCCTTTCAAAGGTGATTTTAATTTTGGGAAAAACCAGAAGTCACATGGTGCCAAATGTGGACTGTAGTGGGGCTGAGTAACCTGGGTGCTTTGATGTTTCGCCCAAGAACTCTGCACAAGATGTGAGGCATAAGTGGGAGTGTTGTTGCAATGAAGCTGCCAATCACCAGTTGCCCATAACTGTGACCTTCTGAATCATCTGAATAGTTTCCACAGAGGAATATTCAAGCTTAATGCAAACTTTGATGCAGATTCGTTGCTCTACTCACTCAGTCATTTTGAATGTGTCAGCCACACAGTACACATGCTCACTCAATGGCATCTACTGCACTCACTGACTAGTACAGTGAAGTTGTCATTGTTCATGCATGTGCATTCCAGTCCACTCTCCTTGGTTGCCAGGTTACACTGACATCATGCAAATCTTTCTCATTATATTAACAATGGCTGGACTTTTTTCAGACAGAACTTGTATGTGCATTCACATTAAACTAAACTCAAAGTATTCTTTTTTTATTGAATGATTATTTTTAGAGAGAGAAAAAGAGGGAGAGATAAACACCTATTTGTTTTCTACTTATTTATGAATTCATTGGTTGATTCTTGTATGTGCCTAGACCAAAGATCAAATATTTCATGTATTGGGATGGGACTCTAGCCAAAGAGCTACTGGGGCAGGGCAAAGTATTCTTAATGAGATAAAATAAAGGAACTCTAAGACTTCAAAAGTAACATATCATAAAGCCAAACTAAATGTCAAAATGAAAAGGTCAGACAGCTTCTCCAAGAGCAGAAAATACATTTAGTTCTCCCTTATCACTTTACTTCCTGACTGCAGATAGCAATCTCTTCTGTCATTAAAAACACAGACTTTGGTTGTCTACAACCAGCTTTTCTTTACATTTTTCACTCATTTTCTACTTACTGTGAGTCTTTAGTATCTTTACCATCTTACTCTTAATTTCATTTATATCACAATTGCAAAAATCCTGAATTCTGGGCTTGTTAGCAATATTGTAAGTGCTTGTTAAATTCATTATTAAATTTCTGGCCAAGTTGGAGGCATAGGTAGATACACTTTTCCTACTTACACAACCAAAAGAAGGACAACCACCAATTTAAAAACAAAAACCAACCAGAACTCTCAGAAAATTGAACTGTATGAAAGTCAGACAACCAAGGTGTTAAAGAAGAAATATTCATCCAGAATTGTAGGAGGGGCAGAGATAGGCAGTTGGGGCAAAGAGGACACATGGTGAGGCAGCGGCTGGTAGACCGGGCAAAGCCACAATTGCGTGCAGATAAAATAGATAAAAACCATGAGGATCAACTGGTGAGCAAGCAATCCCAGCCCAGGACAGAACATGCAACCCAGGGTTCCAGTGCTCAGCAAATACGCCTGGTAACCTTTAACTACAAAAACAAGTGGGGGCTGCAGCAGGGGAAGAAATTGCCAGTCTCTCAGGAGAATCCATTTGAGGGACCCAGGGGATCCTAGAATGTACAAACTTACCCACTCAGAAATCAGCACCAGTGCAGGACCTGGAAGGGCATCATTCTCTTGTGGGAACCAGAGGGAAGTGACTTAAAGCAGGGCAAAAGCTGAGCAAGCAGCACTGTTCCCTCTCTGACCCCCTCCCACACACAGTGCTACAACTCCACAAAGCAGACTGCCCCACTCTGATGAATACCTAAGGCTCTACTCCTTACAACTAACAGGGTGACAACAAATTGAGGAGACAAAGAAATATGGCCCAAATGAAAGAACAGATCAAATCTCCATAAAAAGAGCTAAGTGACAAGGAGATAGCCAACCTATCAGATGCAGAGTTCAAAACACTGGTAATCAGGATGCTCACAGAAATGACTGAGTACGGCTGAAAAATAAAGGAAGAAGAGAAGGTTATACAAAGTGGAATAAAGAAAAATATACCAGGAACCAACAGTGAAGGGAAGGAAACCTGGACTCAAATCCACGATTTGGAACAAAAGGAATAAATAAGCATTCAACTGAAACAGAAAGAAGAAAACAAAAATTCAAAACAATGAGGAGAGGCTTAGGAACCTCTGGGACAATTTTAAATGTACCAACATCTGAATCATAGGGGTGCCAGAAGGAGAACAGGAAGAGCAAAAAACTGAAAACTTATTTGAAAAAATAATGAAAGAAAACTTCCCCAATCTGGAGAAGAAAATAGGCATACAAGTCCAGGAATCTCAGAGTCCCAGACAAGTTGGAACCAAAGAGGACCACACCAAGACACATCATAATTAATCTGCCAAAGATTAAAGATAAGGAGAGAATCTTAAAAGCAGCAAGAGAAAAGAGTTACCTACAAAGGAGTTCCCATAAGTCTATAAGCTGATTTCTCAAAAGAAAGTTTGTAGGCAAGAAGAGGCTGGCAAGAAGTATTCAAAGTCACTAAAGGCAAGGGTCTATATCCAAGATTACTCTCTCCAGCAGAGCTATCATTTGGAATGGAAGGGCAGATAAAGTACTTCCTAGACAAGCTAAAGTTAGGAGTTCATCATTACCACGGCCTTATTATATGAAATGTTAAAGGAACTCATCTAAGAAAAAGAAGATCAAAACTATGAACAGTAAAATAACAAACTAACAACTATTAACAACTGAACCTCAACGACAACAACAACAAAAAGAAACTAAGCAAACAACTAGAATGGAAACAGAATCATAGAAATGGAGATCACATGGAGGGGGAAAGCAGAGAATGGGAGAAAAGGTACAATAAAAGCATAAATGGTAGGCACAAAATAGACAGGGGGAGGTTAAGAATAGTATAGGAAATGGAAAAGCCAAAGAGCTTATACGTATGACCCATGGATATGAACTAAGTGGTGCTGGGGGGGATTGCTGGAGGGAACAAGGGTACTGGAAGGAGGGTGGCAAAGGGGAGATTAAAAAATGGGACAACTATAGTAGTATAACCAGTAAAACATACTTAAAATTTATTATTAAAAATTACTGGTAAGGAATCAACTTCTGGACATTTTTGTTATAACCTATTTTTTAAATAACCTACTTAAGTAAATGACAGAAATAACTCTTTGTTTGAAGGAACATAATACACAGAAAATAGTTATATTCAAAAAAGGCTTGAGACAAGATGACAAAGAGATATGACATTTAACTCCAACTGTATTTACAATTATCCTCTTTTCACACCCCTCCTCATTTCCAGATTTTAACTTGGCTGAGACATAATAAAGACAGAAGGCAGGAAGAAGTGATGCAAGTTGAATTTTAAAAGAGTCATGGGGAACCTACAGCAGCCATTCTATGACAATTTTTCTGTTTAAAAGAAACCAAATAAAATTAAGAGTTTTTAAAAAAGGATCCCATTCCAAAGTATTATGATTTTAAAAGATCTGGATTTTATAATAAAATATAAAGGTTTCTAGAAAGTATTAACTAAAAAAGATTTTAAGAAAGTCAAGTTTTTGGATCTTATGTACCAAGTAACTCATTACCCCATCTTCTCAAGTTACCCTATAATTAGCTCCAGAATTAAAGTGACACAGACTGCCCTAGTCTTAAAGGTGCATACACATTCTTAATGGCAAAAGATCAGCCTTAATTAAAGGACATTCAGAATGGGAGATAGGGCATAAACAAACAAAACCCCTGCAACAAAAATTATAAGTAAATAAGCAAACAAATAATCTTTGCTTATTTATTAAAAAAAAAAAAATCAGGGCAAGCTGAACTACATAGAAAACAAACCAAATTCAAATGAAAAAGATATAGAAAGATTAACTTTCTCAAACCTCATGCACTTTATAAATTAGAAGTGACTGGACAAAACTGAATACAGTCAGATAAAAATAGTTAATGTGGGAGAGAAAAACTAGCAGAACGCTTTAAAGTACAAAGGCCAAACAAACATTAAAGCACATGATTCTGGGAACAATTTATACAGAAGCAAACAAGCATAAAATTACACACTCTTACAGAAAAACAGTAACTGAATTTCCCATTTACTCAAGTATTTGAGTGCCTGCTATGTGAAAAGCATAGTTCTAGCAAGCAAAGATGAATCATCAGACTTGGACTCTAGTAGAGGAGATGTAACATTGTTATACTTAAACTCAAATAGGAAGCATAAAGAAAGTGTCTTAAGAATGGTAAATAAAGTGTTCTGAGAATGGTAAATGAACTCCTCAAGGAGTTCAGATTAAGAAGTCATTCATATTGGGGGAGATCAGAAAAAGATTCATGGCATTTGAGCTGGACCTTGAAAGCTAGGATTTACACTGGAAATTAAGAGAAGAGCATTCCTGGCGATGGGAACAGAATGAGAAAAGGCAGAGGATGGAAAACAGAAGGCATATACAGATTACAGCAAACTGTTCAGTCTCACTAGAGTCAGACTCAAAAATCTGGAGAAGTATAAAAAGAGACAGATTATGACTTTGACAGAGATCTAAAACAGACATCTTCAATGATGAGTCATGAAGAATCATTACAGATTAAGAGGCAAGGGATATGATCTGGATAGAATTTGTCTAGCAGCAAGGAATGAAATGAATGAGGAGGAGAGATGTCAACTAGGTTACTGTGGGAGGTAATGAGGACCTCAAATATGATGGTGACAGTATAAGAGGGAGATGGCACAGTTCTACGTTAGTCACTGGGTGTCTCCAAAGAGTGAGGTACCATTCCACTCCACCTAGTAAATTTAAAATCTTTCATCATTCTAATTTTTAAGGAAACTATAATCTGAAAAAATAATAATTGTTAAAGCACCAGAGCTAATTTTTAAGGCAGTATGTGATTTCCAGATAAATCATACAAACAAAATCAGGAGTGAGAGGGGAAAAAATGGTCAGAGAAGGCTTTATTAAAGAGGTTGAAGTTATTCTGAACCTCAATGAAAAGGCAGGACTTCAAGAGAAGAAGGATAAAATTTCATACATAGGGCACTTTTTAAAATTAAATAATTTGTTCATTAAGACCAAGATATGTTAAATACATTTTGAGCACTGGGCTACCATTTCTACCAAAATGCTAAAACCTAAAAAAAATCTTCAATTATTTGAATTTGACTTCATAAAGGTATCAGGAAAACAAGATACTAATATATTACAGCTCTGAATGCTTAAAAATAAGCATTTTATTATATTATAATCCAGAGTTTTAAAGTTACAGTGTTGCTTTTAAATGAGTTCTATAGGAGATGAAGCCTTTTTTAAAAAAAAGTATCCTGAAGAAAGCTTTATTCAGTCACAATTTGAAATATCCAAAATGCTATGATTTGTTACTTGTAAAAGAAGCTCCTCAAAACACAATATAACCTAATAAACTCTCCTCATATTTTATGTGTAAGTGATAACCAGAATTTGAATTTGGATTCATCAGACTCTAAAACCAGAGCTACATTTGCACTCACTGCTGTATTCACAATAATTGATTTTATTTGTTTTAAAAATATCAAGCATATTTAAAAAATTTTTTTATCCTCACCCAAGAACATCTTTTTATTCATTGCTTTTAGAGAGAGAATAAGGGAGAGAGATAAACATGGATGTGAGAAAGAAACATAGATTGGTTGTCTCCCTTCCCTGCCCTGACTGGGGACTTTTATTCAGTAAGTATCCTTTTGGTTTATGGGACAACATACTCAACCAACTGAGCCACCTGACCAAGGTAGTATTAAGCTCTTTTAATAGAATGTCACTCTTGAATTAGCATATGACAAAGAGGGTCTTTGAGGGACAGTGGTACCTCAACCAGTTCACATCTTGGGCCCTGGGCTACCTACCAGGCCCTTTCTTCCTAAAGACCTTCATTCCCTACTCTTCCATTACTTACCCAACCCCTCTGAGACTATCCTGGATGGGCCAATTTCCTTTGTATTATTCCTAAACACTCAGGAAGGAGAGAATAGAGAGCATGTCAAATTTATTTTTACCTTCAAATTCAAGAAAAGCTGTAACTTCTTCCCTGCAATTTTTAAGGACAAGGACTAAAGTACTTTCTCATAAAACAAATGGTTTGTTAAGAATATATACAGGGTGAAAAAAACCTACATTATAATTATTGTAAACTAATTCCTATATTCAGTATTGAGATTTGATCTTTAAAATTTATTCCTTAAAAATGATCCATAATAAATGGGAAAAGGCACTATGAATATACATACTTCTTATAAGACATTCAAATGCACTTGACTCAAAATAAATACATAAATTCATTCAAAAGAAATACATTCATTCAACCAATAATTGAGTGCCTAATGTATGCCAGGTACTCTTCTAGGTACTTGTAAAATAATTTTTAATAAAATCCCCTTTCCTTGGAGAGTTTACCACTTAGTGAGAAGAGACAGATAATAAACAGACGTAAGTAAGGATAGTATATCAGAAAGTGTTAAATGCCATGGGGACAGAACAGAATAGAGTAGGGAAGAATTCCAGGATGTTGTGACAGGTTGCATTTTTAAATAGGGTGGTCAGAGAAGGTGTTTAAGGTGTCTTGAGTAAAGACTTGAAGACGGTGAGGGAGTCAGCCACTGGATACCTGGGGTAAGAGCACTCCAGGCACAGAAACCAGGGCAAAGGTCCTGGAATATCCTAGCAACTAGGAAACCAGAAAGGTTAAAGGGAAGCCAGCAGGGGGGAGGGCAGTGCAGGTGTCAAGAGAGACATGTGCATGGGGCAGAGGGTAGAGATTATATAGGGTTTATGAGGCACTGTAGGGAATGTGGCTTTTATATTGAATGAAATGGGGATCCATAGAAGGTTGAGCAGGGTGTCATGATCTGTTTTACCAGAATCACTCTGGCTGTTGAGTTTTAAGAACAGAAGAGATTGGTTAGGAGGCTGCTAAAGAAACCCAGGAAGAAATATGTACTTCCTATAAACTTTGATTGTAATGGTGCAGTGCTTACTTTTAACCAAAATAAAAAATCTGTCAGATCCTGCTAACAGGAAATAACTGGAATTTACAAACAAGTTTACGATATAGAGTTCTTGGCATATATTTACATTGTGCAACACAAACACAAAAATCTCTTAACTACTCACTACAGAAAAATACCAGTGTGGTCCCTTATAATCAGCTATTTCCTTTATAAAAAAATTTTAAAGCCTATTGCAGCTGAGACTATTTAAAGAAATTAGCCAATATTTTGTAACTCTGTTAATTATATACTATTTAATGAAAAAAATAAGTTACTTCTGTCCACTGAAAATATAAATAATTTGTCTTGGATTGGTATTTCTCAGGTCATCTAAATAAACCATTCCTAAAAATCTTATTTCCTTCAGGGGAAACAAATTTTTTTCTAACAAAGTTTCTCTTTTTATGTTCCCATTTTTCAAAGAAATTATTTCCTTTCAATTGCCACCAAATTTGCATATCAGCATCTGGGCCATTCATTTCAAGAAGGTGAACCACAAAAAACTCCTACTGTCAAAAATAACATGTTTCAAAAAAATGTTCCTCCATGATGCAAAAAAAAAAAAAATCCTCTCATTATCATCTAGTCCTCCTGGAAAAGGCAAATAAAACTTTCAATACCATGTTATCATAAAGAATAAGAGAAAAAGGGTAATAAGCCAAAGATACTTAATTTGCCTGGAAAGGGGCTGAGAACATGAAAGGAGATTTTGAAACAAAAATTCACACCTCTACAAAAAACTTGCTGATAAAACTGAAATAAGCAAATACATAGCCTTACAGTATTTTGAGGGAAACAAAAAATAAAATATAAACAATTTACTTGCTTCGAAGATTGAGAAAGACATACAGATTTAGCTTGGATTTTTTTAAAGAGACTTCCCCTGTGACATTGTTTGGAAGAAATGGTTGTGTAAACTTACAAAACATAATACTGAATTCATATTCATTAGTTCATTCAATATTTAAGTGTTTTGTGCCAGAAATTGCACAAAGCATTGGGGACATATATCATGTTCTCAGGGCTTAGAGTCTTCATTTACCCCACAGTGACTGAGTATCTACTATGAGCCAGATGCTGGGGGACACAAGAGCAAACTGGAGACAGACACAGGGTCCCTACTTGCATGCAGTTTACACTGTGGGAGGAGGGAAATGCCTCAAGCATGACATATACATCTAACTAAACAAGGATATTAACACTGGAGGTGTTCTATGTGCTGTTTATGGAAATGTAGAGGGTGCAGGGGGACACAAACAAGGGACTGATGGGTTCAGGATGGGAGGGAGGGGAATGAGGAGACAGGAGAGCTGAGTCCTCAAAGAGGATTATATGTTCACCTGGCCGACCTTGGGGGAAGGGCTCCGAGCAGAAGGAGCAGCTGAAGCAAAGGCACAGAGGTATGAACAGGCTGGTGGTAAATGTGGTAAACCTGGAATACAGAACTGAGATAAATCATGGTGGCTTCTGTATGCCACGATCAAGATTAGACTTTACTGGTATTTAGGAAAAGCCCCTGAAGGGTTTTATTCAGAAAACCAGCTTGTATGATCAGGTTTTTCTGGTGTCATGAGACACTGGTTTACACAGGAATGAGAAAAGAATAACACTAGATAATGATGTCACCATGAAACAACAAAGGAGACTGCCCAATTAGAAAACTGAACCCCCTGAGGAAAAAAAATGAAGCCACTTAACTATGCAAGCCCTTCTGGAAAAAAGTTTTTAACCAACATCATTCAAAACTGAAGAAGTAGAGGAAAGGTTTGTATATATTACAGATTATAACATCCAAGTTTCTTAAGTTTTCTCAAGAGGGTTGATATCTCTGTATTAATTGTGTAGACACATCTGGGTATGCTGACTGCTGTACTAAAAGCAATGAAACTATTCAGGAAAAACTCTTTGATACGAAGGGAGAAACACGAGTAACAGAAGGTATTTCTAAAGTCAAGTTTAAAGGTTTCCAAAGTTCAGGACAATCAAGTTTTATTAAGTCAGAGCGTTTAAAAGGTGTGTCATGGGGTGGAGTAAAGAAGGAGTTTAAAAATTAATATATAAATATATAAACAAGTAACACTCTCTCTCTTTTTACACAACTAACTCTTGACATAGTGGGACTAAAATCACCACTTGAAGATCTTCCAAGTAGAAAAAATGAACACCTACCAGGTCCAGTTAATACAAACAGGGAAGGGGGAGACGAGGGAGGGAAAAGAGTATGATCGCACACGAAAACATAAACGGGGTGGGGGGCAAACACCCATCCAGAACCCATAATCCAGTTAGCTGTGAGGTAAGAAAATCCTCTCCAAACCTCACAGCTCAGACTCCACGACTCAGACATAAAGGCAGGAACATGTCACTCCCAACTCCACAAGCGAACCACCAGCCCCTGGCCATGAGCATATATACGATCACATACTCAGATCCAAGACTCGAGGACGGAGTACCATCACCACACCGTGCTCAAGAGGTGGAGGATGCCCCCAATCCTGGGAGTGGGGAGCAATCGCCCTCAGATCCAGCCCTAAGGGGGTCAACGCGCCGCCCCCGCCCCCGCAGGCCAGGCCTTGCAGAGGCCAGGGGTAGTGACAGCCTTGAGGCCCCCTCAATCTCAACCGGAGGTGCCTCTAACCTGCACCCCGTCTTCTCCAACATACACCCTCCCCTACCTGATATGGCGGCGGAGGCTCCTGATCCGGCTCCGTCCCCTCGCCAAAACTAGCCCGGTCAGACTGAGACTCGTGAAGCAGGGAGATGTCATCCGAAGTGGGGGATTTGAGGCAGTTCCCCATCTTCCAGGGCTAGGGTGTGTGATCTGCGGGGTAGGGGGAGAAAGCAGTGGCGGGGTCTTTCGTGAGCTCCGCGGTCAGCCTCGGTCAGCGAGGTGGGGTCGGACGGCAGGCCTGGGCTCAGGCGGCTGCGGCTCCCCCGCCCCCGGGCGCCGCCAAAGGGCCGCTCATGCCAGCCCCCGGGGGTGGGGGCTCAAGGCTGGGCCGCGGGCTCCGCTGGGGTCGCGGCAGTAGCCTCCTGCGAGGCGGCGATGTGGTGGGGGGGGCGGGCGGGGAGACGAAGCACGTCCCCACCCCGCCCCCCCGCGGGGCGGCGGCGGCCACGGAGCTGCTGGGTCTAATCCAGGTCAGGAGGGGGGGGCGCGGCCGTCGCCGCTGCCTCAGCTGCTGCCTCAGCTGCTGCTGCCCTTGCAGACGCCGGAGCCGCTGCCGCGGGCCTCATCCTACTCCGCCTCAAAGCGGCGGCGGCGGCCAAAACGAGGCCAGCTGCGGCCCCGCGTCACGCCGCCGTGCGTGCTCTGGTCCCGCCCCCGGCGCCAGGAGGCGTGGGCAGCTCCGGCTGCGACCCCCCTACGTCCCCCCCCACCCCCCCACCCCCACCCCTCAGTCAGCTGTTCTTGGGGCTGCGTATGTGTCTGCATAGCCTGTTGGTTCGGTACCTGACTCCGAAACCTCTCTAAAGTTTCGGTGCTTCGCACAGCTACTTTTCCCTCCTCGCTGGTCTCA